>JAYMFT010420757.1:0-17660 GCA_038088735.1 Panulirus argus
CGCTCCCGCCCCTTTTAGTCGCCTTCTACGACACGCAGGGAATACGGGGGAAGTATTCTTACACCCCTATCCCCTATTACAATGCAAAATTTCCAAAAACAATACCGACTACTAAGTTATAGGCAATGAGAAGAACTTGTAAAACTGAAAATCGTCCCTATAATCATAAACTTGATAATGTTAATAATAGTCTATAACACAAAAAATGCTACTATCAAAAAGACTAGAAAACAATCAGCATACTGGATGACACCACTAAACACTGAATAACACTAGTAATGTTGGAAAACATTACGAATACTGATTATAATTGGCATTGCTGGAAGATACATACTAATAATGCTAGGTAACATCAGTTGTCCTGGATGATTCTTGAGATGCTACATAAAGCTGGTATTGCTGATTACATAAATGTTGTTACATAAGAGTAACATGATGATAATGATGACACTAGTAATGCTGGATGACTTCAGTGATAATGAATGACAACAGTGGTGTTGGATATGACCAAAAGAGAGAAATAACTCCACTCACTAATGCCAAATAACCCTGGTATGACAAGTAAGCATCAAAAATGCCAGAACTGTTCTGAATGTTTCTTGATATTCTACTCTTCCTCCCTTTTATGTGAAAATGACATGGAGATATCTCCCCCCAAGAAGGGATACTCCCCTTTACCCCACTGAATCTGATGGTAAAATATGATTCACTGACTGGAATTTCCATTAAGGTGTTGTTTCTATGTATCCTCCCCCATGTCTCATACTCTGCCATCAACACCCCATCTTTCCCATCCAAGCTGTTTCAAGGGATGGGATTTTTAAAGTGGCATACTATTTCTAAAACACTAAATTTTTTGGCTGCTTTAAGTACATCTCTTTATTAATCTCTCCAGAGAAAACAAATACACCATACATGACTTGGGAAACATTACCACTTGCTAGTAAGTGATCGCTCTCACAAACAATCACCCATAATTACCTTCAGGTGCTTGAAACTTCTTTTTCATTTTTTCTATGTCTACATTTCTTAATTCATGTTTTAGTGAAAGCTGGATAAATAAATCACTGGACAAAAAAACAATGGATAGTAGCAACTAGGGATACCTCTCAAATTATTATTCACATTCATTAAGTTATGACAATTTTCAAGATTTTTCCTTATTTGCCCATCTATGCCACTCTACAGCTGGGTGGCTTATACAGATCTTCCATTATGTATCAAAATATTTGCATTTCTATTACCATTTCTTTAAAATAAATTGTTTTTACACATTTAATCTTTCCCTTCACATAATCTCTTGTGTTCCCTGTATCTATTTTCAACAGTTCAATCTAATGCATAATCTCTATCTTACATTCTTCAATTCCAATCTTCTCAGAAACCTATTTCAGTACTCTGTTACAGGATGAGCATGGTATTCTATACATCATCTGAAGTGCATTTGTGGGACGGTGAGAAAAAATCTCTCACTGTACTTACTATAATGACCAAAACAGACAAAAATCTACTGAATTTGCTTAACATTCCAAACTCCTAATATTCTGTTTAATATGAAAGTTATGACAAACCTACAGTGAAAAAAAAATTGATAAAGTCTAACAATACATTTTTCCTAGTAAATGGGGAAAGAGCAGTATGGTAAAGTATTGGAAATCCTACACTCCTACCTTTTTCTTTCTTTCATATGTGCCATCAGTTTCCCATACAAGCAATGAAGGGCCAAGAATAGACAAAGGAGCAGATAAGGAAAAGCATCCTCACTTGCCTTTTTCATCTGTTCCTTCTTTTGGAAAGTAATACAGGAGGGAAGAATTTCCAGCCCCTACTCTTACTCCTCTTACTTGCCTTCTATGACACTCAGAGATAACATTCCTACTTCAAACATAATTTCTACATCATTTATCTTTCATTTTATTTGATTGCTGTTTCCCTCATTAACAAAGTAGTGCCAGGGACAGACGAAGATGGCCACATTTGCTCACATCCATTCTCTCGCTGTCTTGTGTAATGCACCAAACCACAGCTCCATATTCATGACCAGGCACCACAGATCTTTCTATGGTTCACCCTGGATGCTTCACATGCCCTGATCCAGCTCAGTGACAGCATGTCGACCCCTGTATACCATATTATTCCAATTCACTATATCCCATGCATGCCTTTCATCCTCCTGCATGTTCTAACCACAATGAACAAAATCTTTTTTACTCTATACTTCCATCTCCAATCTGGTTTCCCCATTCACCCTCTTCCCTTCACCGCTGACACATATGTTTATCTTACTTCATTTATTTCTCATCACTGCAAAAAAAGTACAGTAAGAGTTCTACATACTCCTCAAGTTCTGTCTGTGGGAACATAATAAGGCTGCAGGATGATAAAGCAGTGATGGTGGTGATAAAGCATGGATGGTGATGAAGTGAGAGTCATGACAAAGTGGTGGTGATGATGAAGCAAGGGTGTTGAGGTTCTAGAGAGATGATGATGATAGAGTGAGGGTGGTGACTATCACTGTCCTAAAATTTCAAAACATGTAAAAGGAAAGCAGTCACAGCAAGGAGACCAACTGTTTACTGATGCCAGACAGTGTCTATAAAGACACTGATGACATTACTACACCACAACCTAACCACAAATTTTGCAGTCATATAAAAATATGGAGGCGACTGTGTTGTTGATGGGCTAGTTGTAATTTCTAATGTATGTATGGATCATGGTGAAGTGTTTGAGGATTGATGGAAAGCGTGCACAGTGCCACTGCACATGGGCAAGGGGTAAGGAGGTATAAGTATGTTGAGTATACCTGGGAAGCTGTATGGGAGAGTGGTGATTAAGAGGGTGAAGGAATGTACAGAGCATCAAACTGGGGGAGAGACAATGTGGTCTCAGCAATGGTAGAGGATATGTGGATCACATTTATTGGAAGGAATGTGTGTAAGGAATAATTTGAGAAACACAAGGATTTGTATGTGGCATTTATGGATCTGAGAAAAGCATACGTCAGGAGTTATACAGATGCCTTTTGGAAGGTTTTACGAATATGTGGTGTGAGAGTAAAGTTACTAGAAGTGAGAAATTTTCAACAAGAGCGTAAGGCATGTGTACAAGTAGAAAGAGGAGAGTAAGTGGTTCCAGGTGAAGGCTGGCCAGCAGCAGGGGTGTGCAAAGTCACCATGGTTGTTTAATCTGTCTATGGAGGGAAGGTGAAGGAAGTAAATGCAAAGACCTTGGAGAGAAGAAAGAGTATGCAGTCTGAATGGGGTGAGGGGACATGAGAAGTGTCAGCTATTGTTTGCTGATGACACAGCACTGATGGTTGAATTAAGTGAGAAACTGCAGATATTGGTGACTGAGTTTGGGATAGAGTTTGAAAGGAGGAAGGTGAAGGTTTATGTTAATCAAAGCAAGGTTAGGCTTAGTAGGGCAGGGAACAAGTTAGCTGTGGTGTAAGTATGAATGGAGAACATCTGGAGGTAGTAAAGAGCGCTAGATACCTGAGAGTAGGCATGGCAGCAAATGGAATCATAGAAGAGGAAAAGAGTTATGGGGTTGGGTGAAATGGTGAAGGTTCTGAGAGCATTCAGAAATATGTGGAAAGAGAGGTCATTATCTGGGAGGGAAAAGACGGGTTTGAAGGTATAGTAGTCCTAACAATGTTATCTGGATGCAAAAAATGAACTAATAGATGAGAATGTGCAGAAGAGGGTGGATGTACTAGAAATTAAATTTTTGAGGACAATATGTGGTATGAAGAATCTGACAGAGCAAGTAATGAAAGGGTAAGAGAGTGTGGTTGAGGGAGCTGAAGGGAATGTGCTGAAATGGCATGGACAAAAGGAGAGAATGAGTGAGGAGAGGTTGACAAAGAAGATTTGTGTAAGAAGTGGAGGGGATAAGGAAAAGGGGGAGACCAAATTAGAGATAGAAGGATGGAATGAAAAAATATTCTGAATGACTGGGACCTAAACATCAAGGAGGGTTAAAGGCATGCATGGGATAGCACAAACTGGAACAATGTGGTAGATGGGGTGACATGTTCTCAACAGACTGAGCCAGGGTATGTGAAGCATCTGGGGTAAACCATGGAAAGGTATAACAGATACAGCATGGATGTGAGTAAATGCAGTCTTTCATCTGTTCTTGGCATATCTTGCTAATGTGGGAAATGGTGAACAAACATGAAAAAAATAACTAAATGGATAGCACAAGTAAATAAAACTAAATGCTTTTGGTGTTCATATTGCCAACATAATATAATTCTGCAAAATATATTAGAATAAAGAAAATATATATGTGGTACTATACTCACCGGTATGGTCTCCGCCTCTCTTTGGTAACTACATCATCAAAATATTTCTGCCAACACTGTGCATGCATAGCATGGCCACATGATGAAGTATGTACACCCCAGTGTAAATCAGCAGGCAATAGTAAAGGGTCGTGATTCTCAGGTTGCTCCAAATGACAGGTCCGATTACGAGAAAGCACTGTAGATCTCTGAATAAGACCTCCAAGAACCATGGGACGGCCAGTGGTCCCATCTCCTTGGCCAACAGCATCCTCTTGGTGACAGAGAATGCAAGTATACCTGTTGAGGTTGCAGAGATCAAGTTGAAAAAGAGAAACATTTAAAATTTTCACTCTAAGAACCTACAAGATGTGCACTGCAGGAACATAAATAAAATTCATTGTCATCAACTTAATAAAATGTCCTTTATCAAAAAGTATGGATAGGAGGGGGGGTACTCACATTACATCTAATGGCTGTGCTAATGTCTGACGTGGGCCAATGGCAATCATGTCCTCAGGCAACCGTTCAGTCAAATCCATTGGAGTGGATTCGGGGATGTCTACTGGCTGTTCTGTTGAGGGTGTTTCCTGTTTAAAGATAAAAATGTATCTAAACAAATGAAATTACACCAAATAAAGAATGCTTCATGTAATCTGTTCCATTTCCAAACATCTCAGCAAAAAGCCTATACTAGTAACCTGATAATTAATTTTTGAGGTAAAAGCATGGCTGACTTTGTGAAAATGGCTGAGAAGTCACAAGAGAATCAGGATGCGATTAAAAGACTGATTAAGTACGGCATCTCAAGGCTATCAACAGTAAACAGATTATCATCTAGATTGCTGGACTCCTCATCAACTGTGGTACAAATACTGCTTTTGATATCTACATCCACCAGTCAAATGTAACATCCTTAACATGACTGTTGGGTACCTGAAAAAAGTATTTGTGTAATTGCTGAATAAGAGGGCCTTATGCCTCTCATGCAAATACAACAAGTCAACTGAAATTCTACAGTTGGCATGAAAGCATGGAGTGCAGAGCTACATTAAGTTCTCTCTTTGAAGCAAATATAGATCTAGAAGAGGTCTAGTTAATGGGTCAGGAAAATGCAATCCCATTCACTCCTGCTACTTTGCTGCTTTTTATCTTGCACTTGGCTTTCAATACATCCTCATTTTTCATTGTACATGTTGCCTTGACTATTGCTCTCATCTCAGTCACATCACATCTGCCTTCCTTCACACATTCAGCAGTCCTTCAAAATACTCACTCTATCTCTTTCATACCTTCTCTGCCTGTTACTGCTTCCCCATCTATTCTCCTTAATACTACCCCCTTCTACATTTTTGTTCTCATACTAGCCACCTCCTTCCAATACATTTTCTTATCTATAAATAGGTATTCCTGTCTATCCATTGCTGATCTGTATCCAGTGTGAGAAGTCGTCAGAGGTAAAATGACTAACCGCAATACATAGTTGCAAATAATTCATCCACTGACTTGGAAGCAGAGAAACAGCTGGCTGCTGGGGTGAAACATTTTCAAAAAAATATTTCACTGTTAAGGGGGAGGACTATGCTGGCACTACAAGAGCTATGGAGAATGGGAAATAGCAGAGTGGGAGGTTATGCCACTAAACAACTCCATCTGCTTTTCAGAGTAGGGATGCTAAGGGGGGTAGGGAAAGAGCAGTGGTGGTGGGGAGGGTGTGGTGGCCAGGAAGGATGGGATTGGTGGTGGTGAGAGAGGGTATGGTGGCCAGGAAGATAGGGAGTGGTGGTTGTGAGGGAGGGTGTGGTGGCTATGAAGGGAAGGCATGGTGGTGGTAAGGGATGGTATGGTAGCCAGAGAGGGAAGGAGTGTTGATGGAGGGAGGATGCAGTGGCAAGAGGGAGAGGGCACAGCAGTAGTAGTAGTGGAAGGTGTGGCAAACTTTCACAGGAGTTAACAGGCAAGTGTCCAGAGGGTTCAAATCTGCTAGTTCTCTGGTACTTTCTATCCCTATATCTCTTTTGCCCTTTATATTTACTCTAGTAACTTTTTCCTGATCTCCTGCCACTTCTTGTACTCCTCCAAATCACATGCACTGCTTTTCTACATATACTATCCATGCACATACTTTTTTCCCTTTTATAAATGATTAAACTTCCTCATTTTACCAACTCTACCCTTCCTCTCATGTCCATATTCCATCTTAGGCATGCAATACACTTCATCTGCACATTTAAACTTTGCCTCCCCAAATACCTTCCACATCTCTTCCACTTCCAGTTTTCATTTTCTCTCACCTTATGCAATTCTTTACTCAAACTCTCTTGGTATCTCTGCATCCTGGCCACTTTTCTCGCTTTCTTACTTTCACCACTTTTTTCAAACAAGTTAACTTTTTCAAAAACCATCATAAACTTGTACATTTACCTCCATTTACCTCTACAAAAAAATAATAACATTCCACCTGCTGCCTCTAAACATGTTCACATCTAATAATCTTTCCTTTGCACATCTATCAAATAGCACATAATCAAATAATACCAGCTAACCTCCAACCTCATTCACCCACTTACACTTATGTATGCACCTTTTTCTTTTACCCCACATATCTATTTCCAATCACCATTCCTCTTTTAGCACACAACTACACACAATATACTTTGAAATAACATATGAATCCTATGAAATAAAACAAGAACACTAACAAAAACAACTTGATATAACATTTCATAATCTATGAACAAAACAAAACATGATAAACAAATCCATACTGAAAATAAAATGCTCACATTCTTGTGTTAGCCTGTCATCCTGAGGAAGTGAAAAACTGATGAAAAAAATGAAGGGGCATATGAGGAGATTACATATGGCAAGAGCAATGAACTATGTTATCCTTTAATTGTTGAGGTAAGTTTAGAATATTACAGAGCAATAAAAGAATGAAGGGATGGGAAGAATGGAGTCATACAAAGAAATTTCTAGAGGTTTACATATACCAATGTGTTTCGGTATAACTTACAATTTACTAAGAATATTTTTTTAAATCACCTTATTAGATTCATCATTGTAAGTGTAAGCTAGCAATGGTTCATGGTTTCCTAACTCTAATTACTATACCTATCACTATTTAATGTTCCAGTCCTTACAGAGAGCACAAAAATTAAGAAAAACCTACTGAGAATAATTTCAAAAATATCTAAACAAAAAAATATCTTTATTTCCTTTACCTGGAAAAATGTTTCATTTGTTTTAATGAAATTCTGTTGCATAGATGCCATCTTAGCCATGATGCGAGCTTTCCTCTGAGTAGCAATAACAGCTCTTCGTTTTTTTTCTGCTGAGGCTGCTGATGCCTCAGATGAAGAGGTTGAGGCCAACACTGCCTCTGTTTCATGAGCTGGTTTGGATATGTCTGATGACAAATTGAGAACAACACGATACCTGAGGAAGAGATGAGTTAAACCCATTCTGATTAACAGGTGAAAACACCTACAGATCAAATGAAGATCCTCTTTAGAAAAGCAAGGGAAAATATTAATAAGGATGGCACATAAGCTATGAATATTTTACTTGAAGTTATTCCAGGACATTCACTGAAGAATCAGTTTTATCTGTAGACCCTACAAAGCAAGTAGTTCAGCAAACATGACATGAACAATCAATTTTGATCAGCAGTAAACAGTAAATGGTCTCAGTAAAAGTCAACAAATGAACTCAAGAACTGCAATCACATAGTGACTAAAAGTTGAGAAAAATGACTACTAATACATTCTCTTATCCACCTTTACATAGTGGGTATAGTCCAATAATTTCATTATTCTGAGGGATCTGCATTCAAAAGTAACAAAAAAATACAAAGTTCTACAACCACCTTTGTCCTGGCCTGGTCCACTGTTAAGGTGCACCTGGAAGGGGTGTAAATGACATGTCTGACTGCTCCTGATATATCTACACTTCTGTTTTCCAACTGTTCTCTTACTTCAAACTCGGGCACAGTGTTAGAGGTACATTACATGATTAGATTTTGAAATGTTACACTTTTCAACATTAGCATTCAGGGTGTGGAAGACTGGCTGGCAAGTGTGGGTAGGTTAAGGCAAAATCTGTTTCTTTATACACATTCTTATTTCACACACAGTAGCAGTGCTGATGGTGATTAATGAGGATGTAAGCAGAAGTATCAAACCTTTCACACTAAAACATAAGTGCCGAGGCAATACCCCTGATGGGAGTTTGTGGAGGGGAAAGGCATCAGAGATATATCATAAATGTCCATCTGAATATATCTGCATCACGCATCAAAAAAGGTGAAGAATGTAACAGCACTGCTATGCATTCAATTCAAGGAGTAAAATAACACTAGAACAGTTCCATATCAGTTTCAGCATCTTTCAAAAAACCCATGCACTGTGAGACAACAATCAAAATGTATTTCTTAAGCATCAATATTCATGAGACTATTTTCACACTGTAATCAAAATGATATGTTAAATAAGGTCTGCCTCCTGGAAAAAATAAGATTTGTTTAGTCTGACACCTTGACCAAAAATGCATTACAGATTTGTTTAGTCTGACACCTTGACCAAAAATGCATCACGGTAAATAACACCTGGCCAGTCACTGCTGCTTATAACTGGGCCCAAATATTGACTGAATACTAATAATGGCAACATTTTCTTCAGTGGGGAGACAACCTAAAAAATCACAAAGCATAAAAGAACAACATCTACTAAGGCTTCCTTTAAAAAGTGAGATACCTGGTAAATGAAATTCTTCATATCATGTTTTCAGAATAGGAACTATACTTCATTAAAAACCATGAGTAAAATGCGCAAATAATTCTCACACAACAGCACAGACTAATTAGGTTTGTTTTACTATATCTATAAACAAAATAAGTTTGAAGATTATTTTCCTCATGAAATTTTGTTAACACAATGTAACACACCAGAAATGAATCCTAATATACAGAGAGAGATGATACAATTTACTTTGATAAAAAAAATCATATGCTGTAATTGCAAAAATGAATTGCCTTTCATCAAACTTCATTAAATTCCCTTACTTCCTAATAGTCCATGCTAAGAGATCTTTGTGTGTAGATGTTCGGTGGTGACCAACTAAACCCTCCAGAAGACCCAGAAGGTTGATTTTTTGGGCACGACGAGTAAAGTGGAAGTAAGGATCACAGTTGCGGTGGTATCGCTCCTCTTCATGTAGAGCATAGCCTATCAAATGGAGAACCTTCTGCAACTGAGACTCACTCACACTCTGAGCTTTGGTTTCACTCATCCTGTCAAATATATATATATAAGCAACCTTAACTTGACTATACTTAGATATCCAGCATGGAAACAACTTACAAAATACAACATAAATCTGATAACACCAATTTTCTTTATTGCCACTTTTTCAAAACAAGAAATGTACTACACTTTTTATATTTACTTTTGAATGCTTAGAAACATCTTCAGCTTTCAAAAGCTCACAAGTTCACTACCCTCACAATATCTTTAGATATTGTGTATTTTCACTAAAACAAATCTGTGGAATAAAATTTGCAAGCATACATAATAGTTGGCAGCCACTGACTAGGGAGGTATATTACTGGTACAACCCATCTGGGTAATCAGAGGGTTAGTGATGGCTGCATAGTGAGCCAGCACTTCAGAGGTTGTAAAGTTACATTCCTCTGCCCCAGGCAGCTGCATTTTCTTTCTGCCTAACTTACAAACAGACTGCTGGCATTCTCTTCACAAACATACAATCTCTCCTCATCACAAATAACACTTGACAACACTTTACTCAAACAACTCATTCTTCATAACTCTAGATTTTCCTGCAGAGCACTGTGCGCTATCACAGTGTTTTGACAAAATGATAGGAGCAACAGAAAGAAGTAGCAGGAAAGAACATTAAACAGCAGCATTAGGTAGATGCAGTAGGTAGGAACATTAGGATGGAGTTTATTAGGTATAAGTAACAGGCAGGAACATTAGGTAGAAGTAGTTCATAAAAGCAGTGTACAGGAGCCTCTGGAAACACTGTGCCAGAGTTGCCTCCTATTAGTGAACTGTTAAAGATGAGGCACTAAAGGCTAAGAAGGGGCACTGCTGTTCACCAGTTATGGAGACTCTTTCACCATATCCATCACCTAGAGGGACTTACTAAAGGGAATAGGTATCAGAGATTCAAACGAATAGATAGATAGATGGCACACATAATATCATTAGTGTCTAGCTGGAAACCAGCTTCTGCATTGTGTGTGTGAAAAGGACTTGGGAGTTGCCATCATCCCTAACCTATCACCAGAGTCACACATTAGTTGAATAGATAAGGATACCAACTGTTGTTCAATGGCAATTATCAGAACAGATTTTATGTGCATGGACAGGGAAATGTCTTATAAACTGTTCATATCCTAGATAAGGCAAAAACTAAAATACTCTTCATGAGTTGGTCAATAACCTCAAAGAAGAACAAAAAACTAACAAAGAAGGTCCAGAAAAGGACAACATAGACAGTACCAGAATTAAGAAAGCTTAATTACAGGGAAAGGCTGAAGCCTCAAATTTGCCCACCATGGAAGAAAGTAAAGGTTGACATGATTGCAAACATTAAGCTTTTAAGCCACATTAAAGATGTACACGGTGAACAGTTCTCTGATCTGAAAGATGTAGGGGTTGGACAATAAGAGGACATAACATGAAATTAAACAAGAAACTGAAAAAGAACTGCATATAACAGAGGTCAGTGGTCAAGGTTCAGAGACAATGCATGGAATGGTGGTCAGTGGTCAAGGTCACCATGTCTCTGGATATCTCCTGAAGTGAGGTAAACTACCCACCAGACTGGCAAGCTAGTCTTCACACATTCAACGCTGCTCAAAAACTGACAGCATGATTTTCCTATGGGTATGCATACTGTACAGTTCTCTTGTCGTGTGTGGCATGGACAATGTACTGCAAGTGACAGTGTCAGAGATAGTGAACTATGCATTTAATGAGTCATAACTGTTATACCGACATTGTTTTCTGCAAACACTATCTGCCCCTCGCTGCACCAGACAGAACTGGTCACATGCACCCCTCTAATCCTAACACTGTTCAAACCCCTAAACACAGAGTGTAAAAGGACTATATTGCACAGTGTGGCATCTAATGCCTCCACAACTGCTCACTGACATCAGCAAACAGCCATCCGACCATCTCAAGGCAGTGTTATCAACGTGCCCAATGTCCACTGGTAAACACTGCAATTCACTGGAGACATTTGATCTACTGATGACTCTGACAACGAAAATATACAGCCAGTAGACAAGTTTAAAAGGTGCGAACTGGAGCCCCCTGCTGGGGCTAGGGCTCCCTCTCATCCCTAGTTTGGAAAGGGAGAGGGTGACCTTCCCCTGTCACCAGGATCTCAAGCTGCACTTCCATGTGGGTCAATGGATAACCCTCCCATATCTCCAGCCTTCATCATCTCTCTTTTCCCCGGGAACTGCCACTGAGCACCAGGACGACTTGGTTCTTCCATCACTGCTCTTTGATTCAAGATCCAACACTGTGCCTTCACCGAGGTCCCCTGCTGGAATAGTTACCTAGTTACCACATAAATGGACGAGACGGTATGCCTGCTCACTCAAGTGTGATTCTCTGCATCTCTGGGGAAGGTGATGCTGAAGTTCACCATCATCACCCCAGAAACTTGTCGTATCAAGGTAATGGTTCGCTATGTACCCTGGGAGATCCCTATCAATGATCTACGCCCTTCAATGGTCTATGCCCTTTTCTCCCAAAATTACTCGACATGGAGTGCTGCATCAACCGGGTCTCAAAGCGTCCATATAACGAACTCATCGGCTAGTGGGTGGGCCTCCTCCCTCCAAAGGTGAATGTAGGACCTATTCTCAACTGTCCTCTCAACCAATTAAAAAAATTGTAACCCCAAAAATCTGTGGTCAATGCCAACTGTGGAAACACCACACTTGGGAGCGCACGAGGAGAGTCATCTCCAAATTCTGTGCAGGTCCTCCCAACAAAGTGGAATGCAAAACGAAAATTCAGAACAAAATCCCAGTTGTTCCATGGTCTGTCAACTGCCATGGCAGCCACTACACATGGAATATCAACTGCCCGCAGCATCCGGGCACTCGTCTAGGGAAAACTTACCTTGCTCCACCGCCCTTGTCTCTGACGAAGCCCCAGCCAACCAAACCTCACTCCCTTTACCACCACCTCCTACATCCACCAAGGATTTCCCATTGATCTCTTCTCCCCTACCATCCCTCCTATCACCCCCTCTACACATCCTTTCTCCCCTCCCTCCCTCTCCCCATCTTTCTTGGAACAAGGTAGTTGCTGACCCTGCCAAGCAGTCACCACCACCTCCTGCCCACCTAGACCCTAGCTGTCAATCACCAGTACCAGTGCCTCTTGCTCACCTGAACCCCTTACAGTCCCTCTCCATCACCACCACCCTCCTGCCCACCCCTGCTGTCTCTCACCAGTGCCACTGTCCCTTGGTCACCTGAACCCTTACTGTCATCACCACCACCACCTGCCCAGTCAAACCCTCAACATTCCTTGCCGCCACCTCCAGCTCCTGCACAGGTACACCAACTTTGTTTTAAGGAAACAATCATTCTCTGTCTGGATCACCACTAAACAAATCAACCATCACTCTGCCCAACTTGCCTCGTTTGTGGAGACAATTGCAAATGTGCAGTGGCAATAACAATTTATTCTGGACACCCTGACCCACCAGGGGAACACTTTGCAAGCCTTGGTGACCAGCCTCCTTCCTTATCCCGAGATGGAGGATCCATCCCTTGCTCTCCCACTCCTCCCTCTCCAACACCCTCGACAGATTTTGGTTCCTCCTCCAGAGCTCAGTCTGTCCCCACTGACTCTTCCTCTCACAACGGAAGCCGCTCCCTCCTCTTGTCACAATGGATTATCCAAGAATTTGGACCTCGATAGACAGACCTCACCCAGTTTGTGCTCTCCCATCAAGTAGATGTCACTTTACTCCAGGAAACCATCACAGACGATGCTACTCCACTCCGCCTCTCTGGCTATATTGTTTACACCCTACCTCGGCACCATGGACAGGCTCATGGCCTCCTCACTCTTGTCCATAACAACAGTCCATCTATTCGTCTTCCTTTACCTGACTCACATGGACCCCCGTCTGAGTTACTTTCTGTCTCCCTTACTCTTAGTGACCGGAGCCTTTGTGTTGTCAATGTTCATTTCAAGAGTGACACTCTGGACCCCAAAGTTCTTCAAAACCTCCATGATGGGGTTCCCAATCTTATTCTTGGCGACTTTAATGCCCACCATCCTACTCTTACTCCAGATTATCCCACTCTTATGTACTCTTGATGGATTACATCTCTCACAGTTTCTTGCTGGGGATGATGATGATCTCTTTCTCTGTCCTGACCATCCTAGTCGCCTTCCCCATAGTTTCTTTAATGTTGGCCTACTATTGAACAGTCATACTTCCTTTAATCCTACTGTCCGCACCAAGCCTGCTCTGTATAGTGACCACCTAGCCGTTACTACCCATCTCATGCTTTCCTTCTCTGCCCCTACATCAGCTCCCTATTGATCCCCTCGCCTTCATCTCACACAAGATGCTGCTCCTTCCTTTATTCAACACCTATATACCTAGGTGGATTCCTATGTCGTCCCTCAGTCCCTTGACTCTTACAGTGCTGATTTTATTGATGCTGAGCATGACTCTGTCAATCATGCTGCCCTTCCATGCCCGCTCAGTCACTCCAGAAGCACTGCCAACTACTGATACCATATCCCTGCCAAGAGACATCTCTGGCAGCTAACCTGTGATCTCCACTCTGCCATACGGAGGTCTCAGTCTCCAGAAGACTAGGAAGACTTCAAAAACTGGTGCTCCTTTGCAACTCAAGAGCATCGTCGGATTCATGAGGCAGACTGGCTCTGCTTCACGGAGTCTCTCTTGTTCCAGTCGTCACCCTCCTACATCTGGAATCGGATTTATGCTATATGGGGTACTTGATGAAAGCCTCCTCCCCACCCTGACCCCACTTCCCTTGCCTGCTCCTTAATGGACTGGGCAAGAACTTCCTCCTCTAAAGCACTTCCAGGTCCCCTACAGGAGGCAGTGCAGGCTCGCATTGATGCGTCTGAGCCCGGTGTTCGAACTGCTCTTACCTCCACTGCCCTCACTGATCATCCAATCACACAGTTCGAGCTTGACGGTGCTCATCACTCTGGAAAAGACACCTCTCCTGGGGATGATCAGATAACCTACTCCGTCATCAACGCCTGTACTAATATTCCTAATGGCCCCTTGCTCGCTCTCTACAATATGTCATATGAACTTGGGGCTCTCCCATCTAACTAGAAAAATGCCACTACTATCCCCATTCCTAAACCGGGAGATCCTGGGAAATACCGACCCATTACCCTTACCTCCTCTGTTTGCAAGATGATGGAGAAAATAATGCATTGTCGCCTTCTTCACACCATAGGCGGCTTCAACAACTCCCTCAATGGTTTCATGCAACATTGCAGCAGAGCACACTCTACTGCTTCCTTTTATTGCAATCAGACTGCCCGCATCTCCGTCTTCCTTGATATCAAGGGAACCTTTAATATGGCTCAGCCTGCCCTCAATTTAGCTGAATTTGCATGGTTAGGGGTTAAAGGGTGACTTTTTCATTGGATTGCCTCTTACCTTATTGGATGTCAGGCCCGGGTTCACGTTGAAGGCTCTGTATCTTCTGTTCAAGAAATGAACTTTGGTACCCTTCATGGTAGAGTCCTGAGTCCCACCTTGTTTAACACTCATCCACTCCACTGCATCTCTCCCGAGGCCAACAGGAATTGTTCACTCAGGATATGATGACGATGTCCTCCTCCAAGCCCCTGACTACCCTAGCATGAAGGAAGCCCTTGATCTGGCCCTAACTACCCTAGCATGCAGGAAGCCCTTGATCTAGCCCTGACTACCCTAGCATGCAGGAAGCCCTTGATCTAGCCCTGACTACCCTAGCATGCAGGAAGCCCTTGATCTGGTCTCCAGAGAGTGTGATTCACTTGTTTTCCATCTTTCAACTGTGAAAACAAAAGCCATGTGGCATGATCATGTTGCACCCCCCCACCCCCTCTTCTTATCAGAAATGCCCTTGGACTGGGTTAAAGAAACAAATTACCTGAAAGTGTATGTAACTAGCACATGATGTCAGATCCCTGAAGTCCACTATCTTCACGACATATGCTTTTGGCGTCTCGCTCCCCTCACCACCATTTGCAGGGGTTCCCTTGATGTCACCATCCCTGTACTACTCACCATGTCCAAGTCCTCTGTCTGCTCCTGTGTTGACTATGCTGCCCCTGCCCTTGTCAACATTAGCTGGACTGCTGTCAACTGTCTAAGTTATTCAGAGGAAGGCTACTCGTATCATCCTTGGGGCCCCTCAGTAGACAAGCTCTACTTCTCTATATAACAAACTTAGTCTTTCCCCCTTACAGGATTGTGTCAAGGAGATTTACTTGAAAATTGCCATTTCCATTCTGCGAGATCCATGAGGCAACTACATCCATGCCAACTTGACTCCTACTCTCCAAGGCCGACCTCCATCTAAAAGACAGTGGCGAGGGTCACTCATCTGAACCCTTCAGGAACACGATCTACTGCCTGATGTTGTTGTCACCCCTACTGTTAGTTCATTTCCCCCTCCATGGCTGGACTTTCAACCTGAAGTGACTGCCCTTAGTAGACCCCTCCCGAAATCCCACACGAGCCCTACTGTTCTCCGCACATACCACCTCTCCAGGATTGCCCAATGGTCTCTAAGTAGGGCAGTCCTCTACACTGATGGCTCTGTTGACTCTGCTATAGGCAGGGCCAGGGCTGGTGTCTACATCTCCTGTCCTGATGCTCCTGAGCCTAACAAGCTCTTTCTCAGTGTCTCAGATGGGGCATCCTCCACTCAGGCCAAGCTGATAGCCCTCCTTGCTGCTCTTCTTGCTGAGGAAAAAGCTGGTGGTTTCTTCCCCCTGCTTGTCTTCTGTGATTCCTGGTCTGCTCTTGATGGGATCGCAACTGGATTAGGGGAGAATAAGGATTTTATCCTCTCAATACGAGGGATAACATCAACATTTCAGGATGCAGACCGTCCTGTGACATTCCGGTGGATACCTAGTCACGTCAGTATCTTAGGAAATGAAGCAGCAGATGGCTTTGCTATGACCGGCTGTAACAAGACCACTACTAACTCCATTGTTGCAAGAATATATCTACATCTCAAGACCCAAATTCACCACAAGCAGAGAGAAGCTTGAGAAGCAGCCATCCTCTGGACTCCCCGCCCACCTGGTACGATACCCTCCGTAAACTCCCCAACCTTTCGCATGTCTACAGGAAAGAGTCATGGGAAAGGGACATGACTGCTGCCCGTATCATCATCCAGTATGACTTTGCTTGGAAGATTGGCATCCCCGCCTCACCAAAGCAACGTTCTTGTGCATTATGCAAAAAACCCAACAGTCGCACCCTTGTCCACTACCCTCTTAAGTTGCCCCCACACACAACGCTTCCATGATGCCTACTAGACCACTACTCCACCACCCACTGATGGGGACATGATGATCCTCCCCATACTGGCCAGACATTATGTAAATAATACTGATGATGTGTTGTAGGAATATCCTACTTCCTCAGGCTTTAGTAAGCCCCACTGCTATATTTCTATGTATATTTCCATGTATTTGCAACAAATGCCAGATGTTTCTGGTAATATTGTGCAGGGGTACCTAGAGACAGCACTAGGATCCCAATTCCTCTACCACGGAATAAACTATTGAAACTGAAACTGAAAAAAAAATGCATAAAAGTATTTCTATATCATAAATGTGGTGGATAAATAGACTAAAATGACTGAAATTAAGGTTGATGCGGAGAGCATACATATGTTCAATTAGTTGTATAAGAGTAGAGAATGTTCAACTGATGGAGCTCCACGAGTGTAAAACTATCTCCTTGTACAGTTCATATAGGTATCAAAAAATATATAATTACATGCATGCATGTCTGCACAAGCACATATATCATGGGCTTCTCTGTTGTAGTGGTTAGTGTCAATGACCATAATTCATGAATGGGTCTGCCCAAGTTTGAGACCTGACTTATGCTCTCTCTCTCTCTCTCTCTCTCTCTCTCTCAGTGTAAAGACATGGAATACAAAACTGGTAAAAAGACAGGGCAACATGAGAGTAAAACTCAATCTAAGTAACACAATTACATTAATAATCTCTCTCTCTCTCTCTCTCTCTCTCGCCCTCTCTCTCTCTCTCTCTCTCTCTCTCTCTCACACACACACACA
>JAYMFT010420768.1:0-17660 GCA_038088735.1 Panulirus argus
AGATATATATATATATATATATATATATATATATATATATATATATATATATATATATATATATATAATTATATTGATGGCAACTGGAATTTCGTTTAGTACAGCAAACACATCCATGAAATCAAAAACATCCGAGAGGTGTATCCTGTCGCTGGTGCGTGTGGTTCATGTTGAAAATGGAGATTGCAAACTCGGGTCAAAATTTCCTTGTAAACCCCTGCCTCGTATTGGATATCAAGTTCCGCAGATTACATTCTTTTATTCTTTTCTAATATTTATAGCAAGTAACCTGGCGCGCACAGAAATATATCCCCGAATCACGGCCATGTCCAGTGGAAAGAAAAAAAAAATGGGATACAAGGAAAAAAAGAAAGTTGAAATTGAATATAGTTCCTTAGGTATTCGCGGACCCGGCTCTTAAAGGTGGAGAGAGGTTGTAGAGAGAAAGAAAAACGAAAGAGGAGAAGTTGCTGTGATGGGAGAGGTGGGGAGGGAGCCCGATGCCGGTACATAAAAATTGGGTGACCAGAATACCTGTTGTGGGATTGTATTGGAAATGCTGTTTGCTCTAGCGTGCAGGTGTTCAGCGCTTGTTGTTACCTTGCAGCCGGTAGTAATTGTTCTGACTGCTCCGCTTTTGGGTGGTTTGTAGTCTTGTTATGTCTGGTTTTGAAAGAATGGGTGACCAGGGAGGTGAGGCGTAATTTAGACTGGAGCGGATGATCTGTTTGCAGATGATATGGAGGGAATCTTCCTTTTCTCCGACACTAGTGCCAAGTAAGTATTCTGACAACATTTTACTATGTATTCTGAGAGCATTTAGCTTGCTTGTTTTGTGGGAGCATTTTGTTCAAGAATTTTGTGTAGTTGTTTGCACTCTGGGGATAAAGTCATGAGTGTCGTATGAGATGCAAAGTATGGCTGCTGTCTTGATGAGCGGGAGTTACTGATCATTCAGGGTAAAGCGAGGATGCAGCTTGGGTCCGGGTCTGTCTAGGGACGAGAGGGTAGGGGTGGATTTTTCGTGGGGGACGCGGTCATATAAATATATAAATTCGGTCTCGCCCTCTCTCTCTCTCTCTCTCTCTCTCTCTCTCTCTCTATATATATATATATATATATATATATCTATATATATATATATATATATATATGGCCTTCATTAGGGCCTTAGTCGCATGTGCCGTCTCAGATAACAACAAAAAAAAAAGACCCACTGGAAGAGGGATCGGAGCTGTTGGAGAAATATCGCCAGCTTCTCTGACGTTCTCAAAGCAGAACTAATAACGTTATTATTTCATTTGCTTCCAATATGGAATTAAATTCGTAGATTTGTGGCAGCATTTTTCCATATTTACGAGGTACGTACGTACTGCACCTGAATGAGTGGGAGCTGCGGGTATGGGTCGACTCCTTTGTGAGTCTACACGTGCGTTTTAGTCAAAAAAAAAAAAAAAATAACGCAGCTTGTGTGGAACAAACCTATCTCCCTCCTTGAATACTTTTCTAAACAAGGCTTTGTCTCACAGAAGAGTACTTAATGTTAATGCTCGGAATACACATGACAAATTTTCAGAATTAGTGGAGACTCGTTTGATGGACAGAAGATTACTGCAGCTAAGTTTAAGAGAACAAAGAACGCATGTCGGAAGAACCTTCTCGAGATGGGCGGAGGTCACCAGTGGAGTGCCGCAGGGTTATGTTCTGGGACCGTTATTCTTCTTGATCTTTGTGCAGGTCTTGCCAGAAGGTGAGAACTCCTACCTGGATGTGTTTCCAGGTGATGCAAAGATCATGGGGGAAGTGAAAAGCAAGAAGGATTGCATCAACTTACGACTGGACCAAAACCGACTCCAAAGTTGGTCAGATACATGGTTGTTGGTGTTCAGCCCCAGCTAACGTAGAGTAATGAGGATGGGTCAAAGTGATGAAAAAAGGCCCCAAAATGAATATTATCTTACAGGAAATAAGCTAGGACCGATATCATCACTAACCTATCACGAGGGTAAGAGAAAGGTGTGGTAATAAAAAGGAAAGTGTGTTGAAATGGTTTGGACATATGGAACGAATGAGTGAGGAAAGGTTGACAGAGAGGTTTTATGAGTCAGAGGTGGAGGGAAAAAGAAGAACGGGAAGACCAAATTGGAGATGGAAAGATGAAGTGAAAAAGATTATGAGCGATCGGGGCCTGAACATGCAGGAGGGTGAAAGACTTGCAGGGAATTGGAAACGATGTGGTTTACTGGATTCGACGTGCTGTCAATGGACTGAACCAGGTCATGTGAAACGTCTGGGGTAAACCATGGAAAGGTCTGTTGGGCCTGGATGTAGATAGGGAGCTGTGGTTTCGGTGCATTACACATGACAGTTAGAGACTGAGTGAGCGAATGTGGCCTTTTCGTCTATTTCCTTGCGCTACCTCGCTGACGCAGGGGGTGGCGATGCTATTCCCTCTGGGGCGGAGTGGCATCAGAAATGGATGGAGGCGTGCAAGTATGAATATGTACATGTGTATATGTGCATATGCAAGTGTATGTATATATATGTATATTTTGGTATGTATATGTATGTATTGTGCATATATGTTCATGTACGTATGAAGGTGTGTATGTGAATGAATGGATCTTTCTTCGTCTATTTCCTGGCGCTACCTCGCTAACGCGGGAAACAGCGACCAAGTATAATAAATACAGTATAAATAAGTATATATATATATATATATATATATATATATATATATATATATATATCCTTTCACATGCGTTTAGCTTATGGTGGTCAGACCTGGCATCACGCCTTTCATGAAATATTTTCCCACTGTCAAATTGAATAAACTGTGTATCTTAATCTAATGGAGAATATTATACCCACAAGCTTGGTATGGTGATGGGGGACCTTCTTTCACCAGTGTGAGGTAATATCGTATATGGAATTTTTGCAACAATAATACCTCTGTTGGATATCATACCCTCGGCAATCTGGTTTAGGTTCATTGATGATGATGTTTGTTTCTGGCCAACAAGTGAACATTTACAAACATTTTTCCCTCTGACTAATAGTTTAGTAACTTTTGTCTTTTCTTTTTTTCCACGGAATTCGAAAATGAATACATGATTCATAGGGTTAGTAACAAGTTAAATTCAGCACTTACAGAAAACCCGCCAATGTTTGTTAGTATATCAATTATTTCTCTGTACAATATGATAAACAAGCAACATTCCTGTCGATGTTTCTAAGAGCATTAAGTATATGTGGTGCAGAATTAAAATTTTAGAAAATATATTAGATTAGATCCAGTTTAAAGTGGTCTGGATCTTTTATCGACATCTAACAATTTGGCAAAGAAATCGTTCTATGCTATAGAGTTAAACCCAAGCCTCCCTATCATATCAAAAATCTTTTAGCTTTGACTTTTACTGATAAATCTGCTTTAGTTCCCCAACTTACGTAAAGCCTTTAATATGAATGTAGCATTCAGTAATGTAGTATTATCAAGTTTTTAATAATGAAAAAAATCATCAGAAAATTCCGCAAGATGTTTACAAGATACCTTCTAAAAGCTGTAATATTTTTTTTGTAGGGCTGACTAGTCTCTTTGTTAGACTTAAACAACATGAATATAGTATAAGAACAGGACAGGTTTCCAGTGCTTTGTTATTTTCATTAGAAACTATGACTACAGTATTTACTGGACCAGTGCTACTTCAGTTAAAAGTTGTAACTTCTGACGCAGAAAAATATCATTGAATCTCCCCTTATCAAATGCACAAAAATTGTAAGAAATATTATACGTAAGTAAACATACGTACTGGACAGGTTTGTTCTAAGTAATATTTGTAAACAGAATATACATATATCTATAATGAGTTTAATGTAATCATCTGTCTTATATGTAGTTCCCTTATACCGATGCAATACACAAATTTCACGTATCACTTTGGTTTATTTACATGAAGCAGAGATTCGGGAGGTAACGATAATGTAGGAGGCTATCATTATGTGGGATAGGATTTATGACTGTAATTCTAGAGACAGCGAAGTTGTAGGAGTAGCTGTAGTGACTGATAATGAGGAAGTGATGATATGAGATCCCTGTGTAATGATGATGTGGGAGGTGCTGATTGTATAAGAGCAGCAGTATTGATGTTGTTTCCTGAAGTACTGATGATGTCGTAATGCTAGTACTAATTCTAGTACCTGAGACAGTGATGATGTGGGAGGGCATAGAGATATGGAAGCAGCAGTAGTGACTCTGGTACCTAAGGCTGTGATGTGGAACTATCAAAAGTAAGATGATACAGGAGGTAGTGGTGATGTTGGAATTGCAGGAATGACTGCGGTACCTGAAGCAGTGATAATCTGGGAGTAGCAATGGGGACTATGGTCCATGAGGCGGTGATAATGTGGGAGCAGCAGTAGGAACTGTGGTACCTGAGACATTGATGATGTGAGAGCAGCACTAGGACTAGTGGTTCACGAGGCAGTGATGATGTAAGAGCAGCAGTGGGAACTCTTAAACATGAATCAGTGATGATGTGGGAGCAGCAGTAAGAACTGGGGTAGCTGAAGCAGTGATGATGTTGGGGTTGTAGTAGGGACTGTGGTCCATAAGGCATGGGTTATGTGGGAGTAGCAGTAAGAACTGTAGTCCACGAGACACTGATGATGTGGGAGCAGCACTAGGAACTGTGGTGCTTGAGGAACTGATGATAGATCTGGATGTGGACGGATGGTTCTATTGGTCTAGAGTGGATCTCATATCATATATATCTCTGGTGCCCAGGTAGAAAAAAAAATATGCAATTTTACCTTTATCGTCACCATAAATACGTCTCTTATTTTATTCTGGTATGTATGAAAATGTTATTTACACATGCCTGCAACATCACACCTACAATTGCGTGATCTCGGGATATGATTAAAAGGCTTGAGATTTGTGAATCATTTAAGAAATGAAAAAATGTAATTTACTTAAATGAGGTGAGAAAAATTATCTACAGCATGGTACACATTTAGTTTCACATCACAAAGCATGTGTAAAAGAGTAAGTGATGAGTCTCTCCTGGCCCTTAGGGGACTTCATATATTTTTTTTTTTTTAATCTTCTCAAGGCAATGGCACAACTTCCATATTCAGCGGAAGTTACTGATAGAGGACATGCTAGTTTCAGCACTGTGTGGATATTTGGCCAGGTCAGCTGACTGTATTTTTTAATGATGATAGTCGACTAGCAGGTCTCTTTTCGGTAAGGACGTTTTCATATCTGAAATACAAAGGTATCATTTATCAATCATGCATGTTTCAGGCAGGCCTACATAATATCATTTCTAGCCATACCAAGTATAGTGGTCATGATCCAATTGCCCAAAATGGATGTCTCATTATTGAACCATGTATAAAAGTGGTACCACTGACCAAATGGAACTACTGACTGAAATGCTGTAAGGAATACTAGAAAATTAAGATTTCATGTAGTAGTTCACATGATCAATTTTATGGGAACTTTACAGTGCACGGAAGAAATCTGCCTCATCAGGCGTAAAGAATTTACTTAAGTTTCAGCTCCGAACACGAGCACACAAAGCTGTACACCCTCTTACCGCCATGCCAGAGCAGAAACTATGTCCTGGACATTAAAGGGAAAGTGGGGGTTGGAGGTTACCTTGTGATTAAGGAGGGTTAATGCTAGGATGGTTATCCTGAGTAGCGAGATTCGTGTTCATCTACCCTTCTTAAGCAATCTTGTCTTGATAATTCATTCATTATGACACGACTTATAATAGGATGTGCTTTAGATTAGCTGGGTTAGGTTAAGATTATCAATATCAGTAATCAAAACAGTGTTAACAATATGTAACATTTTAGAAAATGGATTTTTTTTTTCATTCCGGTTTCTTTTTCAGCATAAGGAATAACATCTATATTGAGATTGTTATTCATATCTGAAGAAGTTGAATATTTCACCAAAATCTCACCTAAGATTTCAATAGAAAAGCCTAGATTTTTTCATGATTTTTCTGAACAACTTGTAACTAGGAAATTAATTTTAAAGTCATTAATGCAAGTGTTACTAACATGCACAACCTTATGAAATACAGTTTTTACAATCCAAATTCTTATTCGGCAAAAGTAATAGAATCTATATTGAGATTCTCATTCCAATCTGAAATACTTAAAAATTTCACCAAAATAGCTGGATTTTTTTCAGGACAATTTTCAGTTCTTGAATTTTACTTAAGATCTCACCATAGGTACTATGAAGCATGTTGAATGAGACTATGTTGTCAAAAACTTACCGTAATTAGTCAAGAAATCAGCAAATGAAATGGAGTTTATCCACCGCATATCTTAATCAGCAATAATAATAGATAGTAATAAATTCTGTATTGAGATTTTTCATCAAAATCTGAAGACCTTGAAGATTTCACTATTGGAATTTTTTGTTTCTTTTCATATCTTGGACTCTGTTCAAAATCTCACCGTAAGTGACATTTAGTATGCTGAATAAGAATCTATAGTCAAAAACTTATATTTATGCTAATTAGTCAAGTAATTAGCAAATCAATATTGGGATAATTAGCCCGTTAATAACATGAACAATTTTATGAAATGGAGTTTTTTTTTTCACTCCAAATTACTGTTCAGCATAAGGAATAACATTGAGGTTTTCATCAAAGCTCAAGCACTTGAAAATTTCTCCAATATGCCACCAAGATTTCAACAAAATATCTGGAATTTTAATTTTTTCACAGCTAGGATTTTGTTTAAAATCTCACCATAGGTGCTGTTAAGCATACTGAATAAGAATATGTCAAAAACTTAAATCTAAGCTAATTAGTGAAGTAATTATCGAATTATTATTAAGGTAATTAACCCAAGTGATAATAACATGCAAAATTTTATAAATGGATTTTTTTTCCCAATCCAAATTCTTATTCAGCATAAGGAATAACATCTATATGCAGAGGTCCTGACAGTTAGAACATGACAGCAGAGGTCCTGTCACCTAGGACACGACAGCAGAAATTCTGACAGCTACGGCATGACAGAAGAAGTCTTGACAGCAGAAGTCTTGACAGTTACGGCATGACAGCAGATATCCTGACAGCTAAGCCATGACGCCAGAAGTCCTGAAAGTTGAGACTTGACAGTAGATGTCCTGACAGTGAAGTCATGACAACAGAGGTTCTGACCATTAAGTTAGGACAGGAAAGATCCTGACAGTTAGAACATGAGAGCAGAAATCCTGACAGTTAAGGTATGACAGCAGAGGTCCTGACAGTTGGAGCATGACTGAAGAGGTCCTAACAGTTAGGGCATGACAGAAGAGACCCTGACAGTTAGGGCATGACAGCAGAAATCCTGATAGTTAAGACATGACTACATTATCATGAAAATTAATGCATGACATCAGAGGTCCTAACAATTAGGGCATGACAGCAGAGGTCCTGATGGTTAGGGCAGGACAGCATAGGTTCTGACAGTAAGGGTTTGACAGCAAAGGTCCTATCAGTTAAGACTTGAAAGCCTTTAAAGGTCCTATCAACAAGGGCTTGACAGCAGAGTCCTGACAGTCAGCCATAACAGCTGAAGTCCTGACAGTCAAGGCATGAGAGCTAAAGGTCCTGACAGTCAGGAATAATGAAGTGTTTGACGATGTACCGTCTTGATATTGTGTCGCTCCCGACATCAGCCATACCCCGCCCGCCATCATTTCTGGGATAGTTCATTTTCAGGATGAGATGAATGATACTTTCTCTTGCCAGGACGTGTCTTGGTGTGAGGTTGCGTGGGAGGAGGAAACTTGCTGGCCGTAGAGAGTATGAGAAGGTTGGTGGGATAGAGACAAGCAGCTGACCTGGGTGTTAGTGTGAGATTTTCCAGTCGTGGAAGTTAGATCAACCTTTCCCTATGATTTATGTTAGGAGAGTAAAAAACAAAACAAAACTGGTGTGTGCAGAGCTTCCGCCTGTATCAGTGTGGATCCGTGAGTAAAAGAGGCGCTACACTACCCCTCCTGGTTTCAATTTTCTGACGATGCCGATTTTTCATGAATTTGCGTCAGTTTCGCAGTTCATCGAGCAATATCAAATGATTCGTGTTGACTCTGAAAGTTTTCGTAAATTTTCTTATTCAATTAAGATCTATACTCGTGACTACGAATTTTCACTTAAATAAACTATTTATAATCTAAAAATAATTAAAAGTAAATATATAAATCAACAACTGTATTACATATTTTCTAACGTAATGACGTCCAAATAATCATGTTTTGTTTACATTTATACCATGAAGGTTCATCCACGGGGCAGACACGAGTTCGTTGTAGGCTTCGTAGCATTCATTCTACCGTGAACACGGCAGTCCGAAGAATGCTTTATTGAATATATATAGAAGGTTCACTCATTGTGTATGGGGACAGTAAAATAACGTTGGCGTTCAAAGTTCTCTGAAACTAAACTCTCTTATGTTACGTTTGTGATATACCCTTTCACTTTCTCTTGCCACCAACCATGAGCGTACCCATATAGGCTGTTTAGCATGCCTGGCTTTTCCACACTATCAAATAGGCACCGTAAAGTTAAGTAACCAAACCTTCCTCGCTTGTTTGTGATCACGCAAACGCAATGACTGGCTTGTTGGTTCTCCAAAAGAAAACGTATTCAGGAAACTGACACAGGAAATGCTATTGTAACGATAATGCTTTTTATGCATGTGCGTGCTGGGTTAACAAAAATTGTATTTATACTTTTTTCCACATTAATATTTTAGTTTTTTGAGCGTTTTATGCTCGCAGTGCTTCTGTGAAACACGTTTTCTTATCTTTATGGCTTAATAGTACATAGCTTCTCTCTGTCAGTGTGGACCTGTGAGTAACAGGACAGACTATCAGTGAGGACCTGTAACAGCCTTTCCATACGACATTCAAATTTACTTTTAGTGCTTCCAGCTGGTCTCGGGAGACAACCCACCAGTCATACAAGAGCATTCTCATCTACCGTTGCCCAGGTACGCCTGCGGGGCACGAATGTGAAGGTGACTTTTGGATGTAGCGGCATCGTCATGACCACCACACAGCTGGGGGAAAAATTGATCAAGATGCGTCAATGTATATTAGGTGAGTGCTTCCTGTACATTGCGTATGAGGGGAGTGTGTCTTGTGTATTGCTTATGAGGAGAGTGTGTTCAGTATATTGTGTATGAGGTGTGTCTGGTATGGGTGTGTCTTGTGTATTGCTTATGAGGAGAGTGTGTTCAGTATATTGTGTATGAGGTGTGTCTGGTATATTTTGCATGAGTGTGTTCAGAGCATTGTGTATGAGTTGAGTGTATCCAGTAGAGGGGAAAACGTTTTGCAACGCTGAAATAACAGATGAAGATAGACTAGCAACGCTGAAATGAATGAAAGGAAACAATTAAAAAGGCAAGATATGAGATGGTTAAACCATTGGCTGTCCTTTTCAATAAGCTGTCCTTTTCAATAAGTCTCTCGCTGTGGCAAATGGTCCAGATGAATGGAAATTTGTCACAGCAACACCGATATTCAAAAAGAGATAATACACCACTGCCCGAAAATTTTCGTTCATTTAACTCAACGTCTCTTGTCGATAATCTCACAGAAACCATCATTCGGAATAAGACTGTAAGCCATTTAGAGGACCACCCTTAATAAACTTTTCTCAGCAAGGTTTTCGATGAAATCGATCATGTTTGTTAAATTTGTTTGATTTCTTTTATATAATCAACATATATAATGAAAGTAAAGCAGTTGATATCTAGATTTTCCAAAAAACATACGATAAAGTTCCACATCAAAGTCTACCAACAAACGTTAACCCACATGGTATAGATGGGTTTGTACACCCACTGAAAAATTATTCGGCACCCTTGGCGCTGATACTCCCCGTAACGATCCCTCGTGTGGTTGGTACCTCTCTCTCTCTCTCTCTCTCTCTCTCTCTCTCTCTCTCTCTCTCTCTATGTATGTGTGTGTGTGTGTGTGTGCTGTGAAAGTAATATGTCTTCTGTAGCGACGTGTCGTATCTAACGGTTAATAAATGAGAATAAATACATAGACTGTTAGTACGAAATCCTCTAAACAGCATAGCATTACCGTCTGTAATGTAGTAATCAAACCCACAATCTGTATTAATGTGTGCACGGCAACCAACGTTGGAAGTTGCGTGCCAATTAGGGATTTCTTACATTATAAGAAGTAGCGACATAACCCACATAATGGGCCACATGCATAGTGAGAGTGTATGTCGTCTTAGAATTATCTTTAACACCCGAAGGTGTTAAAATTTTTCGGTTGGTTATGTAGCTTGACGATGACGGCCCTGGCAGTTGATAGGCCTAAAGCCTAAACAACCAACCAACCAACCCACATAATTACAAAGTGTAGATGATGGAAACTATGTAATCGTCCAGTAATATAAGACCACATGCACAAAGAACACAAAACATTTGTGTATCGTAAGTTTGCCGAGAAATATTGTGTTGGGTTTTCATCTCGTTGAAATAAACATTACTATAATAGTCCTACTGTTCGCTCCGAAGCTCAGCCCAGTGCAGGTAGAACGAACCTCTTGCAGCAAAAGTAAATGCTAACACTGACATTGTCCCACATTAATTTCCCCTCATCCCCCTGGACCTACTAATGCTATCATGGTTGTCATACTAAAGAAATATCATACCTCGTTTCGTGATTCATTTCCTGCTTCATTATCATGCCAGTACAGTGCTTAGTGTTATATGATTAGTACGATACACAAATGTTTTGTGTTCTCTGTGCATGTTGTCTTATATTACTGGACGATTACATACTTTACATCATCTACACTTTGTAATGATGTGGGTTATGTCGTTACTTCTCATAATGTAAGAAATCCCTAAATGGCACCCGCTTCGTTGGTTGCCATGCACACATTAATACAGATTGTGAGTGAGTACTACATTACAGACGGTAATGCTCTGCCGTTTAAAGGATTTCGTACTAACAATCTATTCATTCCTGTTTATCAACCGTTAGATACGACAAGTGGCTACAGAAAACATCATATGACTTTCACACATACACACAAACACACACAGAGGGAGACAGTGCTACCAACCATACCATTGATTGTTACGGGAAGAATCAGAACCAAGGGTGCCGAATACGTTTTTAGTGTGTGTACTTCGATGGTTGGAAATTGGGTGAGTGGCCGTAAACAAAGAGTGGCGATTAATGGTCAAACCTCTTAATGGTCAGACGTAAAAAGTGGCGTGCTACAGGGATCATTTTTGGGACAGGTTCTCTTTTTCATAAATACTTATGATAAAGGTAATGGGATTCTTTGTAAGTTTTCTAAATTTGCGGACGACACTAACTAGGGAAATCAGTCAACAACGGAAACAATATCTGCAGTTTCAAACTCCCGCAAACAAACTGACGGACTGGGCTTTGAAGTGGCAAATTACGTAATTGTGATATTGATAAGTGTAAAGTTTACATATAGGTAATAAAAACGTAAAGGCAAGCTGCAATATGAATTCTGTTATGCTACAAAAAGGTAAATGAGGAAAAGGACCTAATTATGATAATCTCTGGGGGTCTAATACCAAGTAAGCAGTGCACAGAAGCACTAAAAAGGGCGAACAAAATTCTCGGATTCATTGGTAAGGTTTTCGAATTTGAGTCAGAAAATTATCCTCACTTTTACTAGTCACTTGTGCGTCCTCATCCTTTTTGTTTAGTTTTGGTCACACTACTCTAGGAAAGACAGACAGAATGGAGAGAGTACAGAGACGAGCTACCAAGATGATTTCCGGCTTGAGAAACAAATCCTATGAGAGCCGACTACATGAACTGAATTTTTGTAGTTGCGTATGACAAAGCTTATACACCTGTCAGGGATTCCGCCACAGCTGTGTGTTAGTTGTTTTTACAGATAATTTGAACACTAATACGTATATGCATCCAGGAGTGAGATCAGACTTTTACCATTAGTGTTTGTGAAGAGGTTGCTCAAATTCTTGCGTCGAGCGTTAAGGTCTCCAATTAGGACAGTAGGTTCAGTATGAGGTTAGGTGAACTTGTGTGGTGGAGTAGGTTAGCAGGCGCAAAGGCATTTAGTACAATTAGTGTAGAACTGCCGACATGTACCTTAATTACATGGTATTGGAATCCATCGGGCCTTTGCATTTTTCTTCAATGGTCTCTCCATTGTCAAGTTTGCATGCTGTTTGGCATGTCTCCCTGCGCATTATGCCACACTAGGAGGACTTAAATCTGCAGACGTCAGCCACGTTATTCCGTCTCTGGCATTTGAAGCATCGCCGTCTAGGAGGAAAATAGATATCCACCCTGAGATAACGGAAGACGCCAGGGACTGTGAGTTTCCTTGGTGGGTGGGTGTTCACTGTCAATCCAGTCTGCTACGACTGCTTCTTTTCCTCTGATTTGTTTAAAATTCTTGATGTTTTTAGTCTGAAGATGGATTGCGGGGCCTTGATAATTTACTTGATTTTATATGAGAAAGACAGACAACAGGAAACCTGATTTGCTCACGACTGAGTTGTCTGGTAAAAAGAAAAAAAATGTTTAACTTGACAAGAAAATGTAATTCAGCTCAGCAGTTTTTTAAGTTATCACCGACCCCCCGCTGCTGCACATTAGCTTTCTACTGTCCTCTTAACCGCAGTCGTTTATACGGTTTATTTTCGGCGTTTTCCTCAGAGTATACCCGAATTCATGAAATATTTGTCTAAACGACTTTTGAAGGTACTTATAGTCTTAGCATTTACTACGTCTGACGATAACTTATCGCAGTGCTCAACAAACTTATAGAAAAAGAAGCTTTTTCCAACGTCCGTACTATATCTTTTAGCTTTGAGTTTTATTCCATTTGTCCTGTTAACCGTATTTTCTTGCATCTCGAAAAGATATTCGTGATTTACGTTATCGAACTTCTTCAGAATTTTGAACACTTGGATTAAGTCGCCGCGAAGTCTACGTTTTTTAAGGTAGAAGAGATCCAAACGTTTTAACCTTTCTTCGTATGCCAGATTTCTATGGGATGGGATCAATTTTGTCTCGCCTTTCTACTTGTTCTAATAATTCCTCGTCTTTTTTATACTTTGGGGACCAAAACCGGACTGCACATTCAAGGTGTGGTCTTACTAGAGAATTATAAAGTTTGAGAATTGTTTCTGGTGTCTTGTAATCTATGTTCCTGGCTATGAAACCTAAAATTTGGTTGCCTTTTTTACTTGCTGCTTGACACTGTTTAGTGTACTTCAGATTGTTGCTAATGACAGCACCAAGGTCCCTTTCTTCATTTATTTTAGTTAGATATTTTCCGAATAGTTTGTAGTCGTAACGTATATTCTTGTCTCCAAGGTGCATAACTTTACACTTGTCTACATTAAACTTCATTTGCCATCTGTTTGACCACTCTGCTAGTAAGTTAGGATCTCTTTGAATCATTTCGCAGTCCCGCCTGTTTACAGCTCTACCTCCTAGTTTAGTATCGTCAGCAAATTTGGAGATCACAGATATGAAACCGAGTTCTAGGTCATTAATGTATATTATGAAAAGAACGGGGCCTAGGGCCGACCCCTGTAGCTCACCGCTCGTTACGTCTAGCCAATCTGAGGCTTTGCCGTTTAATACTACACGCTGCTTTCTTCTGGTAAGCCAGTCTCTGATCCAAGTACAGAGTTCTTCACCGATTCCGTGTGCTTTGAGTTTATGTAAAAGTCTATTGTGAGATACTTTATCTAGAGCCTTTTGGAAATCTAAATATACTACATCAGACGGTACTTTCTCGTCCCAATTCTGATAAATAAGAATAAAAAAATATAGTAAATTTGTCAGGCAGGATCTTCTATTGGGAAAACCATATTGGTTGTCTGATATAATTTTGTGATCCTCTAGAAAATTGAGTTTTATCTCGTATTATTTGTTCCACCATTTTACCTAACACTGACGTAAGGCTAATTGGGCGGTAGTTCAAGGCACACTTTTTGTCTCCTTTTTTATATTTAGGAGTAACATTTGCTAGTTTCCGGTCAGTTGGCACCTGACCACCCAAGAGAGATTTGTTGAATATTTTTGATATGCGGTATATCAGCTATCTCTTGACCTCTTTTAGAAATCTTGAAGCTAAGTTATCTGGACCAATGGATTTGTTAGGATTTAGTTGGTACAGGTATTAAAGTATTTCAGATCTCTTTTATTTCTCTAACCTTCAACTCTTCTTCATCAGATCTTTGAAACATTTTCATTGATGTGGTAATCGAGATGTTTCTTCAATTGTGAATACGGAGTTTAAAGAATAATTTAGTATGGTATCTATCCCCTTGTCGTCAGTAGTTAGTGTGTCACGTTCATTTCGTAATGTTATAATTAGCGAGATGCGCTGCTTGTCCTTGTTACCGAAGCTGACGACAGAGCTCAGGACAGCTGACGGAGTTAAAATGACATGACGTCACGACTCCGGGGTTCTGACAGGGTGACAAGGCTCGAGAAGAGTTGACAGAGCTGATAGCGCCATGTCTTGTCCGGAGCTCCTCCCGCACCCACGTTACACCGCTGACAGCCGCCATATGACTCGCTCTGACTCGCCCCTCCTCCTCCACCACTCACCTCAACAGAGTCCCCACCCACACCCTTACCTGGTCCCTACACTATCACCTACTTGACCTACGAAATCCTGTCGCTTCTTCCAACAAACCACATCACCTATCCTTACTTTTCTTTGTACCTGAAACTCACTCGTCTCCTACGCTCTCCACTCAACAAAGGGTCCCCTACGGTCGAAATTGCCTGTACTACACAATCCTTTCACCTGCCCTTAACGATTCCCTCATTAGTCACCCATGTACTTACTTACGTAAGTGTCTAATGATGAATCCTCTTGCTTGTCCTCCTAACTCCCTCTCAAACATTCCCCTACCTGTTTAATACTCACCTTCCCCTCGCTTTACCCAATACTCCTATCCACCCCACCACATTACAACACACCTTCCCCCTAATCCCACTATTCTGCCCCTCAGAGTTCTCATCACACGTACTTTTTACACCCAACACACTCTTCCCTCACTTTTCTATCCCCTACATCTACACTCTCCTGTCATCAACTTTCATGACCCCCACACCACCTCCTGTCTGCCTCCCATACTGCCATCCAAATGGCTCACTCTCATCACCTGTCCTACCCACCCCATTCATACATTCTCGACACCGTGTCCCAAGTCTACCCAGAACTCACCCTTACCCATACCTCGGGCAGCCGTTGGTGAACCTGACAAAACCGAATGACAACAGCAACCCTGATCATCAGATCATACACTGCACCAAGGAATAGTTTTCATATAGTATTCACCATCTGTGCTCCCACAGCTCATCTACGTATATATACTCATTTGTGAAAATGATGGTCTTGTTTACAGAAGGTCTTTAATGATGCACTTGTTTATAGAAGGTCTCTAATGATGTACTTGGCTAAAATAAGGTCTTTGATAAATTACTACGCACCACCTTTAGTCCTACGTAACAGTAAAGGTACAGACTAGAAAAAAACGAGAAATGAAGTCTTAAGAATCATACTTGGTTGTCCGAAGACCACTTGAATACTCAACATGCGGAAAGAACTTGATATATTAAGGACAGAATATTTGATATCAATCTTATGATATAACAGAAATTTTTTCCTGGTGATTCCGATAATGTTGTTTTTAAAGACTTATTAAACCATATATGCCATGGCACCACTGAATCTAATTGGACCCAAAATAACAGCCAACCACGTGATGATGTTTGGAATACGCGAGTTATACAAGATTATGAAGCAACAACATTTCCCGCATCTCTCAAAGATAACTCCCATCAGGATCACCATACCTACTTATCCACCTGAGAAACTAAATACTCCCAATCTTCATCTTCAACACTTGGCCAAATCCAGCGCTCTAGAACATATACAGAAACTCCGGACTGAAAATAACATAGTCCAGTGCATCTATACTGAAGAGTCTCTCAGTTCTACCAAGGGAAGTAACGCCATTGTGATCCAGCCCTATGGCAATAGGTTAGCGAAGCATGTTAGCCCTAAACAACTGGGCATCTACCCCATAAAATGAATGGTCCACCATACTGAAGACATAAGATTTGTGATTTGTGCCGGGAACCCGGAAAGTTTATTGTGCACCCCATACTCATCCTGTGAGCGGTAGCGTAAAAGGATTACAGGGGTCACAAAGGGTCTTAGTCAGACCCCAGTGGGTTGATATACACACAAGAGAAGCAACATTTCCTGATTTAGCCTCATCATGACGTAGGTCTTGACGGTTAACATTATTCTTTTACTGTCATATATAAAGAAACACAAGACACTAGGATGTGACAGTTTTCTGTTCTCAGCCAATCCTTTACATACACATTACACATTACAATACACTCATTCTAGGTTTCTATCATACTCATCTAACGCTGAACATTGGTTACTATACACATTATATTCGCCTGTTTACACTTACACTGTAATCACATTCTTATCATCCAAAATTAGTTACTATATACTGACACTTGTCATAGTACACTCGTATTAGCATTAATTATTCTCAGCAAAAAACTATACATTAGTCAGAATACATTTCATCTCAGTAGAGAAAACGTTCTATGTTCTCTTAATGTATCTTTAACTTTTCCGGTGTTTATTGTTGAAGGTGAGGCTGGAGACTGGCAACGATGGTGGACAATAACACAAAGTCGTTTGAGGGGTCAAGTGAAGGATGGTGGTGACCTGCCTTGACCTCAGTTGATTAGGTAAAGGGGTGAGTAAAGGATAAGGTGAAAGTTCGAATAAAGCATGATAAGGTGAGGGATGAGTAAGCATAACAAGGAGAGAAGAGGAGAGACAGGGAAAATGGAGGGGAGGGGGTTGACAAGGATGGGAAAAAGCACAGTTAATTAAAGTTTGTGTCCAGAAGCTTGAGGCAAACAGTGACGCAGGTACTGAGCGAGTGCTTGCAATGAGACGTGACGGCTGGATGGTAAAGCTTTACACATACGTGTTCCTTAGAAGGACTATGTTGTGAGTAAACACTTGACATAAGAAATACAGATAAAGAAGAAACTCGCACATCGTGATGACTTTAAGCAGCCTCAACTCCCTGGGTTAGAGACGAAGTCTCGAGGTTAGTCCGGTCAATGGCTCTTTCCTCCCTCAGGGATGTCTAACATATCCCTGTGAGGCCCTCGCCCTCACCCTGTCCACTTTGGTGTCACACAGGTCTCTGTTGCTACCGCCTACGCTGTGTCTCCTTTCACTGGCCGCTGTCATGGTCACAGTTATTGTCGGAAGACCATAACTAAGAAGATCAAAATCCGGAATCCTTTTACTCAACAGTTATGAAACCATGTCTCTTTCTTTCTGGGTAAAGCTTCTAACGCTCCTTTACGCATATTGACTGAGTTTGGAAAAGTGTGTGAAAGGAGAAAGTTGAGAGTAAATGTGAATAAGAGCAAAGTTATTAGGCTCAGCAGGGTTGAGGGACGAGTTAGTTGGGGAGTGAATTTGAATGGGAAAGAATTGAAGGAAGTGAAGTGTTTTAGATATCTGGGAGTGGATTTGGCAGCAAATGGAACCATGGAAGTGGAAGTGAGTCATAGG
>JAYMFT010420778.1:0-32726 GCA_038088735.1 Panulirus argus
TCTCATCTTGGTTACATCCACACACATTCAGACACCCCAATCTGAGCCTTCGAGGAGGATGAGCACTCCCTGCCTGGGCTCTGGCAGCACGTGGGTACATTATTGACTCCCAAATCACTCTCACACAATCCTACAGCTTACTTCCTGATGGAAAATATTCATAACGAGGCCTTCTTGAACTGCATGCTTTCCAAACTCGCTACTTTGCATTTACTCAGGTTGAATGTCATCAACAATGCATAAATATTTACTGCATATCATTCCATGTGAGATTCTTTCATAAACCACATTATGTGTCAGATGCAGGTTATATATACCGCCAATGAGTTATGCTTAATACAGAGATGGGAATGTAAGAATGTAGGTACTTTTTGTTTTTATACGTTCAAGTTGAAATATTATTTGTAAGCAATAGCTTTTCATCTTCAGTTATAAAGATATTTTTTCGACAAAGAGCCATGATTGTAAATTAAGCCAATGTAACGTTTTCTTTTCATTTTTGCTGCATTGTTCTCCTTTCAGAAAGGATAGCTTTGCTTTGTATGGCATAGAGACCATTTAGAAGCATATCAAAGTGAATGGCATCAGCCTTCCCTGCTTGACCCAAGCTTAAAATTGGATCCCAGGGTTTACAGTTGCTGAGGGGTACTACCTCTTCATGCTGGTGTTCTTTTTACCTGATAATTAGTTAGTTTCAAAGAATAATTCATAACTTGCAGATTATCCGAGATCCACCACATTGAGTCCTGGGAGAAAGGTGTAGCTCGTTGTCCATTTGGCCCCTCTCACAGCGTAACATCACTCCTCACAGCAGATGGTGACCTATATGTTGGCACACCTACAGATTTCTCAGGTAACAAAACATATCTCGCAGTAATATTGACTCTGGAAGAACCAAGAGTATTTTTGCCTTGCTATTTTTAATAATGCATTTTGAATTATCAGTCAAACATTATTGTAAAGTACCAACAGTGTCTACATCTTTAGTTTGTATCTTAGTGTAGGAATTATAATGCTCAAGTATTCATTTAATTTACTCTCAGTAATTAATTCTTTTTCTGTGTTGTCTAACTTTTAGATCTATAGATTGGTAATATGATATTACTAATTGATTTTATAAACTGAACAGTAGTGGAACAGTGTTTCTGCAAATTTTTCTCTGATCACAAGCTTTTTAAATTACTTTCTCAAGTAAGCCTTGAATTAACATTACCACTACACTGCTTTGTACCAGGTCGAGATTCTGCCTTCATGCGATCATTAGGTCCTGGTGAGCGCCTAAGGACACACCAGTATGATGTTAAATGGCTCTCAGAACCTACCTTCATCACTTCATATGAGTCCTCAGGATTTATCTATTTTATCTTCAGAGAAAATGCTGTTGAATATCTAAACTGTGGGAAGGTGAGAGCTACTAATAAAACTATCTCATTCTCTTATCATTATTGAGTGCCTTAGTTTAATATATTTCAGAACTCCAAGTTTGGTTCAGTTAAGATTGGGTATTAATCATTTTGTCCTTACCTAAACCATAATCATATACTTTACAAGGAAATGCTAATACATGGAATTTTATAATTTTGTGTCAACATGCAACACAGACCTCTCATAGGAATTATCAAAAACATGTTTTGGCTATTTACCTGTACATTCTTAACCCACTTTCTGTTTCCTTCAGCGTGTCTACTCAAGGATTGGTCGGGTTTGTAAGAATGATGCCGGAGGAACCCTTGTCCTGAAGGACTATTGGACAACGTTCCTCAAGGCTCGTCTTAGCTGTTCAGTCCCTGGAGATTTTCCCTTCTATTACGACTACATCCAAAGTGTTACATACCTTCCCAGAGAACAAATGCTGTATGGTGTCTTCTCCACAGCTGAGTAAGGACATACTGTATTTTTTTTTTTTTTGGTGCTTTAAATGTAAACAGTAGAGAATTTATCTTTCTTTGATTTACATTACATTTCTTTTATGTACTTTGCATAACAGGATAATGATCTGGTACTCTTATCACAGGAACAGTATCATGGGATCAGCAGTTTGCGTCTTCAACATGAGTTCAGTAAATGCTTCCTTTCATGGACCATTCAAGTACCAACCATCACCATCATCTACTTGGCGACCTGAAACATCTGAAAATCATCATTTCCAATGTGAAGACTCAGGGACCAGTAGGGAAGCTGATCTGGCTGCTGATAAGTATCAGTTGATGGATCGCCCAGTCCTTCCTCAAAGCCCCAGCCCATTATACCTTCTGAATTCAGAAAGGTAATAAAGGCCTCCCATTCTATAAACTCTTAATAGTTTGAAATACATTACCATACATCACTCTATAATACCTCCAGTAGCCTACTTTATAGATATGAGATGTCCACTCAGCATGCAAATCAAATGTCCTCAGTTCCTATTATTCCCTGTTTTTTGTATGTATTTATATTTCATTTTAACCCAAACAATTCACATAATTTAGAAATAATAATAATAATAATAATAATAATAATAATAATAATAATAAGATAATACAGTAATAATATATGTATCTATTATACTTGATCGCTGTTTCCTGCGTCAGTGAGGTAACGCCAGGAAACAGACGAAGAAAAACCCATCCCACCCGCATACAAACATATATACATACATGCACACATATGCACCGTACACATATATATACATATCAGCATATACATATATACATACATACACATACACGTACGCACATGTACATATTTAGACTTGCTCGCCCCCATCCACTCCTGATGCCATCCCGCCCCACGGGAAAATAGCATTGCCAACCCCCGCGCCGGCGAGGTAGCGCCAGGAGACAGATGAAATGGCCACATTTGCTCACACTCAGTCTCCAGCTGTCATGTGTAATGCACTGAAACCACAGTAATAATAATGTCCTTAAAATACCATAGTTGTGTATTTTGATCCTATTAAAGATGTATATTTTCATCCCTCTTATGGGTACTTCAGATTTCCCAACAAATGCTTTGTTCAGTAACTTAAGAAGTACAGGATGTAATGTATATTCTTTTTTTGGACCAAATTTTAGATTTATCCTGGTTTACTAATGTACAAATGCAATAGCTTAATATAATTGCACTGGGTGTACCAATGTACAAATGCACTAATTTAGTAGTAATTGTGTTGTCCTGCTTTTATTACATACCTCAAGAATTTGAAAGTATATTGTGAAGAAATAATGAACCTCTGGGAGAGGCAAGCTGGACAAAGAACTATTATGTAGTGTTACAGTAAATCCTTTTAGGTGATTTTTCAGGAGTTATTAGAAGGACAACCCTTAATGATGAACTCCTGAAATATCTGTTTTTTCTGCTATAATTTGAAATATTATATTTTTGATTTTTCATTTGAATTAAAAATGTTTCTAAAAAATTAACTGAAGCAGAAGAAATCAAGGAAGGGAAGCTATTACCAGAATGTAGGCTGTCTTTAGGTATACAACCATATGCTACTAGTGATATTCCAGTTGTTGTTTTTGGATAACACTTATTACACAATGTTCCTTTTAGAAAAAAATACATCAATAGAGTTTATATTTTCAGGCTCACACTTGTGGTAGTCGATGTGGTTGCAACACGTCAGAGTGGTAATGTGCATGTTGTATTTGTGGCGGGTGAGGATGGTATGGTGAGGAAGTTGAGTGTAATGCCCAGTGCCCAGCACACTTGCCTCCTTGAACTTCTTGCACCTTTCCCCAAAAACTCATCTGTCACCATCCATACTATGAAGTTCCTTAAAGACACGGTTAGTGCACTAGTATTTGTTCTGAAGAATTTTTTTGCTTATATGGGAATTCTGATCCTTATACTAGATTAGTCAATGCGCATTTGAGTTTTTTAAGTGCTGAAGAACACAAAATTGACATTAATATAAAAAAAACAAAGTTCAATGATGGTAGAAATTGAAAAGTTTTTCACTGAAACTATACTTATCCTTAAAGAAATTTTTATCCACAGAACTCATTGTACTTGGGGACAGACAGTGAGGTAGTCCGTGTACCAGTACACCGATGTGGACACTACAAAACACAGCATGCCTGTCTAGCAGCCAAAGACCCTTACTGTGGCTGGGATACCAATCGTTTAGAGTGCTCCCCACCTCCTGGGAAAAATCCGTTTGTATCATCATGGTTGCAAGAGGTTATGGAATGTCCACGGGCCTCTGATCCAGGTATGATAACACATGCTACTAATCAATAGTACCTAAGAAAATACAATATATTGTTAAGCACTTACATCAGTTGATCCATAGAACTGAGAAACCTACATAATACTACAGTTATATCTTGATTCTTTATCTCAAGAGTTAAATGCCTGAAATAAGTCTTGAAATGAAACTTGTAATTTTCTAAGCTGCCTAAATAACTTTCACTTCTATCTGAGCAGAATACTGATTTGCATCAATACTGATACTGTTAGTAGTTTTAATAGCATCAGGCTGAAGTTTGTATAAAATACCAAGTTACTGAAATGTGGTTGTTATAAATGAAAAATTTCATCAGTTGTAGTAAATAAGGTACTTCTTATTCCTGCAGTGGATGGCAGATGGGGTCAGTGGTCATCATGGGCATCATGTGTGCAGTCAGGTACTGGGGATTCTTGCCAATGTCGTCATCGAGCCTGTGACTCCCCTAAGCCAGCAAGAGGTGGTGCCAGTTGTATTGGACCACACACAGAGGTGATGATTACATCTGAACTTTACATATATTTCTGCAAATATGTATGATAATGCTTGAGATGAGTAATCCTTGATATAGGAACAGAAGTTTCAAATTCATAATAGTGTTATAACTTAGCAAACAGAGTAGTGAAGTGAAATTAACATATAGAAAGAATGGTTAAGAAATTGAATAAACTTATTATTTGAGTATGTAAAGGAGAACAGATGTAGAGGACAGCTAACGTGAATATGAAAGGACAGGGAATGGAAAAACATATATAAGGGAAAGTTTCAGGAATGTGCTAGAATCAAAGTTTGTGGAAAAGGTCATGGGTTAACCTGTTATGCGGTAGGATTTGAGTGACTCTTACAGTCTTTATTGTGTTCATTCCATTTTTATGAACAGTAAAAACAATTTTCTTTTAAGACTTAACTTAGGCACCATATTTTCTTATTTCTGTGGGATTTGTAGTGTTACAAACCTCTGGTAATTTATTGCTTTTTAGTATGAAAATGGTATCTAAATGCTAAAAACAACTTACATATATTTATATTTTTGGCTTTCTTTGAAAGATATCTAAAAACTTAAAAACCTTTATATAAATTATCATATATTTTGGCTTCCTTTGAAGTGTTCATCAGTCTGTTTACATTAACATTATTTTCTAAAATTTCTCCAGTACTTTTATTCCTTCCATTGTCATTATATGATCTACGTTTGACTGAGACTCCTATAGTTTGAGCATTCTGTGTACACAAGTTCCATTATAGTTTTGCAGTTACAGGTATGACACACTGGGAGCAGGCTTTCTCTCCATTAGGTGACACAGGTTAACATAGTGACCAATCCACAGTCAGCAAAGAACTGTCAAAATGGCAGCTGCTGTTAAAGTTAGAATGCTATACTTCAATGTTTTCCTTTATCCTCTGTATTTTCAAGCGCCAAGTCCTATCTGTCTTGCCATGCACATATAAAATTATTTATTTTGTTTGCTCATGAAATCACTGTGAGGTTTGACTCTTGTATACAGCTGGTTTAGTCTCAGCATCTATTTCATTGCCACCGACACCAATATATTCAGGACAGCCGCAGAATTTTATGCTCTTGTTGAGAGAGGATTCAATCCAATCTTGGATTTTCTTTTTACTATTGTATGCAATGGTGTATATTGTGATGTGACTTGGAGTGCACTTTGGGAGTCAAACTTGACTAAATTTCTTCTACAGAGATAGCTCAATTAATGAAGCCTAATATCAAAATACCATATAGTTCCACAGTAAATATGAAAAATTCTCTTGGAAGTTCCTCTGTATGCGATTCTTCTTCTGTAATTCCAGGAACGCCTGTACCCACTTCACATTCTTAGCCATCAGTAAATATCTTAATTTGTTTGGAGGAATTGTATCAAGTTGAAGGAATTTTTCTTGTTTCTGTGGCACTGCCTTTCTGGAAATTATAAATGTCATGAAATACTTATCTGTCATTTCCACTATGCTTAGGTAACCAACTGCACAGTGCATGGTGGATGGACAGCTTGGTCATCTTGGTCTCAGTGTTCAGCCACTTGTGGCATTGCTGTTAAGACCCGACGACGCTCTTGTACTAACCCAGAACCTCGGCATGGTGGTCGTGTGTGTGTTGGTCAGGAACGCACGGAGATCTACTGCCATTCCCTACCTCATTGCCCATGTAAGTTGAAAGAAGTCATAATAGGCAAAATTTTGTCTTTTGAAAGGAAGTGCTTTAATAGTCGGGGGGAATTTCAACCACAACATTAATTACAGTTATCAATTTTTTATTTTCAAACTCTAATAAAGAAACTAATGGAAAGTTTGATCAAACAACTTGCCATTTAGTGAAGTCGCATTTTACTTAGTAGAAAGGGGTTACCATGTCTGGAGTGATCACATCACACTGACCATCTCTTAAGGATATAATAGCAAGGAACCTCTTACTCACTTTTCCAAGTGTTTGTGACTTTCATGGCTGCTCCTAAGGCCTTAATTTGGGAGTTTAACGCATTAACTCAACAGTAAACCACTGAAGAAATAAGTAAGTCACTAAACCCAAGAAGGTAAATGATTTTAAACTATGTTGAATGTTCAACATATCCATGAATCAATAGCGGCCAAAGATTGTTATAATTTGCTTTGTTTTTCAATGGGACTTTTCATATATTATTGTTCTGCATTGTTTGTTAAACTTTTACACATACTTAATAGGGTAAAGTATTTGGGAGTCAAGTTCAGTAAGGATGATAATAAGAAATATGAATTTAAGAGTAATCTTAGAAATGAAAAATTAAGTTCACACTGTAGTCTGACGAAAGAAACTAATGTGAATGAAATGTTTGCAAGAATATTGCAGAGAGAATTATTTATTCCAATTCTGATGTTCGGATGTGAAACTTGTGTTTATGCAGGTCAGGATAATTAAAACAAATGAGCAGTAGTGTTGGAAAAGTTATGTAATAAAGATGGAATGAAGAAAATGGACCGAGCAAGAATGATATGAGGATATGTAGCATGAATAAAACATGAGAAAGGCAAAGGGATGAAAGTTTATTAAGATGGCAGGGTTATGCAGAATATAAGAAAAGTGAAAGGCTGGTCAAGAAGATGTATTGGAGTAAGGTTAAATATACAAGAAGAGGTAGCTTATGGAAGAAATGAGTAGTTGTACTAAGAGATTTGATTACGACTAGAAGGATATTTCAAAGGAAGATGCCTCACGAATTATCTGTGATCAGGTGAAATAGAACCATTTTGTGAGCTAAGATATCATGAATGAAGTCTTGGGTCTATTTAAGCATACAGAGTGAAAAATTAAAAGGTGACTATATTGATTTGAAGTCAATGATAAATGTACAAATAGAAAGACATATTGTTGATACTATTAATTTTATGAGTTTTTCTGAATGATCAGTTACCCATACCTAAATTTTCATGATGTAGTCTTCAGTAACACACAAGGTTATTTTTGTAAAATCTGTATTTTTTCATTTATATTTACTTCCAAGCAGCAGTTTCATATCTCCCATTAGTATTCTCATTTCAATCACTAATTAAGTTTTCATAACAATAAGCTGAATGATAACCTTCCATTCTTTCTAAATTTCAGTGAATCCTTCTTCTAAGTAAAAATTTTTAATATTTCTTAAATTCAACAGCTTATAGTGCTTTACCTGTGGATGGTGGATGGAGTGAGTGGGGTTCTTGGGGAAGGTGCTCTGCTTCATGTGGGACTGGTATCAGGCGGAGACAACGCTCATGCACAAGGCCAGTACCAAAGAATGGAGGGTCACCGTGTCCAGGTTGTGAAGAAAGCACTGAGACTTGTGGAAACTGGCCTTGCCCAGAAATACGTGAACTAACACAGTGGACTCCATGGTTAAAACTGAATACAACTGGTGATTCATCCATCCAGAGACGTTTCAGAATGGAATGTGTAGCAACAGGAAACAAAGACAACCCACTGCATGCTGGTAAAATGCATCAAGAGGATCGAGTCTGTACAAAAGATGGTTGGTGTGGTGATTCCCACCAAATGGACTCTGCAAACAGTGATGGATGGTCAGACTGGAGTGACTGGACCAAGTGTGATGAACCATGTGGTGGAGGACGGCAGTACCGACATCGTTCTTGTACTACTGGTTCATGTACTGGGACTTCATCACTTGAGAGAACCTGCAATGAACATTCCTGCAGAGGTGAGCAAATAGTACCCATTTTGCACCTGAGACATTCTCTCTTTGTACGTGCTGATTACTGCATTTTAAGATCATCTGACTTCAACTGAATGTTAAATTAATGTAAAAAGAAATTACCACTGGAATATTTGAAAATCAATATTAACACTTTGGTATTCCAGTGACATATATAATGTCATCCAAAAAACTTACACCTTTGTTCCTGTTATGTAAGTTGTGTTAACCTACAAATACAAAAAGCATATGCTTGCACTCTGATTTTTGCAATTTTTGTCATCCAGTATAAGGGTGATGCATGGAATGTGAAATAATACTGATATTCAAAAGTACTCCTTTTTCAGCCAAACAGGTAGATAGCAAAAACTTATGGTCGAAAATATAGATCAGGAGCTTTTATTTCTTAGCAGAATTTAATTAATATAAACTTGCTTGAAGTTACCTGTAAATTATGTGTATCTCATAAATTACCCCCAGAAATGACTGCTTATATTCACACCCAAAGAATATCCTATAAATCCCTTCCAGTGCTACCTTCACTATAGAAATGCAGAGGCTGGTGTGTTTGATGGTATAAAAATCCCGACAGAGTTGTATGGATGTTAAGTATTGCCCCTACATCAAAAAGTGCTGAGGAGGGAGGATTTGTTGGAAATGAAATATTTGAGGAGAATGTATAGTGTGAGGAGGGTTGATCAATATGAAATTATAGGATAAGAGAAAGGTGTGGCGGTAAGAAGAGCATGTATGGCAAAGCTGATGAGGATGTGCTGAGATGGTTTGGATATATGGAGAGGATGAATGAGGAGAGACTGACTAAGAGATTATGCATCAGTAATGTACGGAATAAGAAGGATAAACCAAGAAAGAGTGAAAGATATTTTGAGTGATCGTGGTCGGAACATGCAGAGGGGTTTGAGGCATGCATGGGATCAAGCAAAATGGAGGTTAGATAATTACTAGCTCAGTTGTGGAATATACTGCTTGAGCCTTCCTGCACAGAATGATAAAGATAGATGGACTGGTAAGTGCAGCACAACAAAAATAATTACAGTTTTGAAAAGTGATAACAGAAATTACCTTTGGAGAACTAATATTATGTGGAATGTTGCTGCTAAGATCATTACCATGTTTAAGTAGCTTTTCTTTTCTCGTGTTTACAGGTCTGTGGGCATGCTGGAGTGAATGGAGTTCATGTTCAGCTTCTTGTGGATCTGGAGTGCAGTATAGGACACGTCGGTGTGTTGCCTCACACAACCCCTTCATAGATGCCTCTGACTGCACTGGATCCCACACAATGCAGCAACCATGCCATGAGAACGCTTGCTTAGGTAAATACATATATCTTTAATTTTCATCAGAATTGAGAGGTACAATGATAATTTTTATATGGACTGACACAGCATAGGAAAAAATCCTGCAAAGGAGGCCATCTCAGGTGAAAGAAAAAAGTAAAAGAAAAATAAGAAATTGATCAGGGTTCCACAAAGGGTTCCACAAGTGTTTGTAGACTTGATGACTCTTAAAGGAAGAAGGGTTATATGAAGAGCGAAGACAAAAGAAGGAAGAGAATTCTCCAGCTTAGCTGTTCAAGGGAAGAAGGAGGCATTGTAACTGCCAGACCTCTAGTAACCTTTCTCTACACAGAAACTGTGGGAAGTAGCTGCCAAACCTGTGCTAGAGGTCCAAACCCTTAGGGATGGGGATACATGCTGAATGCTCATGACACCAATGTCCAAAATATAACCTACAGAACATGGGAAGAACACCAGCATCACAGCATACGGAAAGGGAAGGTGAAGAAAGGTAATGCTAAGAGAATTAACAAGACAGAAGGCTTATTCAACTCCAGTCTGACCAAGAGAGAGGCAGAGGATTAGCCACCTCAAATATGTAAGCAGTATTCCAAACTTGGGTAAATAAAACCCCTGCAGATATGAAATTGCTGTTTACAAGAAAAATAATCAAGGCACTTGTAAAACACTTCCAACTTTTGGGAAACAATCTCTGAGATGATGATTATGTGGGAATTCCAAGACAGAGTAGAGGATATGGTTATGCCCAATATGCGTATATTATTACAGATCTGAAATATAGTGGTCTGAAAATAAACAGTGGAAAACAAAAGATTTTTAGATAGGTAAAGCATTTTAGTTTTAGCACTGCTTCCCCTCTCCAAGATGCTGCATGATCAAAACTGAGAAAGGAAATATGATTATTATGAGAAGGAAAATGGGAGATCATTTACTGAAAGAAGATTGGAAACAGGCAATAGAACAGAACCCTGAGGAACACCACTATTGTTAAGATAGGAAAGGGGAGTGTTTGTTTGATGACTTCTACAAAGGAACGGACGGAGAGGAAACTATGAGTAGAAAACAGAGAAAAAGAGAAATAAAAAAAGGGAGTTTACAAAGATTTGATGTTGAGGGTAATGATGAAAGTTTAACCAAAATTCCTGAGAAAGGAGGACCAATGGCAAGTCACACAGTAAAGAAGATCACCCATTTTTTTAATGTGGTATGAAAACGGTGATTATGTTACATGCACCAGAAATAAAAGGCTACTATGAGACTATTGTAATGGAAAAGTGTGAATAAAATCATAATATTAGATATAGAAACGTCTCACAAATAAAAAGTACATATTTTAGAATACATCATAGTTTCTAGTTGCTAAAAAGAATCAAAATAAAACTGGGTAATAAAGTGTAGGAAAAGGGTTTTGTCATAAGTTGGTTGATCTGGTGGCTAAATTTGTGAAAGTAATTAAAAAGCCTCAGGACTTTGAAAACTATAAACTAACAAATGTAAAAATCTAAAATAGATCCTCTTCCCCAATTTGAGTCTGTGTTTACCCAGCAAATGTAATTTTGACATGTGACACATCTCTTTTCTTTCATTTGTATATCTTTTACTTGTACTACATCAAGTTGTGAAACTCATTGTAATATTTGTAATGGTGTCTATGAGTCATGCATTTTCACCAGTGATACTAAGGTCTTTGAAATCTCTTTTTAAGTTGCTTTCAAAGGTCAAAATGTAGGGAAGAAAAGAAAGAAATGATAGTATCTGACAATTTAACCAATGAAAGCAGTGTTCCTCTGTAGACTTTCTATGATAATGAAGTACAAAAGACATAAACTCAAATATATCATTAAAACAGTGTTTTGTATACAAGAGAACTTTGGAACAGTAGAGTTATTCATATGAGGTTTACTTTACTTTGTCAAAATAATCTCACATGCTGCCATCATATTTTACCCGAACTACTGAGCAAGTCACATTTTAAATCAATCCTCACATACCATCGCTCAAATTAGTTGTGTTATTAAGGATACTATCATATTTAATGACATAAGACCATGATTGTACGTGAGTTATATTCAGAAATTAATTTTACTATTTTCATTCCTTTACAGGTGAAGAGGGATGGGGTATGTGGGCACTTTGGTCAGAATGTGGCGTTGGGGAGGAGCGAGTGCGACAACGACACTGCCTTTCAGATCAGCCTAGCCAGTGCCGTGGACTAGATGTTCAGAGGGAGTCTTGCAAAATCACTAATTGTGAGTGTAAATTATCAGTACCTACTTTGACGGTATTCCATCTCTTGAATATTAGATATTTCAACTTCATCAGCTTACTCTCATATCTAATTTGTTTATAAGACTTGTTTGTACATTAAAACCTGCTCTGATTATTGTCTTGGATAAATCCACATAAGTACAACATAATAGAATGTCAGCATAAACTGGAATTCTTATAAAGACTTTTGCAAATTTCTTAGGACATGGAAATATTAGTCAGCTGTACTTCATAATCTACTATTTTCTGTCTTACAGCTGATGCCACGGTGATGGAAGCAGCTGTGATGAGCAGTAATGGTGGTGGAGATGGAACAGTGACAGTACAAGCATTGGTGGGATCATCCCTGGCTTGTTTAGTGGCTGGAGCACTCTTAGGTGCCCTGGCTACTTATCATGTCTGCGTACGCAGGCGCCACAGGAGGGTACCATCCTCTCCTCATTATATCTCAGCTAAACCTAATCACTACGTCAGTGTCCCAGGAGCAGAATGGAAAGGTGAACAGTCACCAGGCAGCACGCTCAAGAATGGCAGTATAAAGAATGGGCTGAAAGCAGCTATAACAAATTTGCCTTTGAAAGACTTTGACACTGCAACCATCAAAAGATCCAGTCATGGCTCTTATGGAAATGGCCATCTCCGAGCAGACCTAGACTCAGATACCATATTTAATTTCTAGCTTGAATGACCTGCCCAGTCTTTCAGTCTTACATTGGTGCTAGACCCTTCTGAAGGGGCCATTTCCTTTTCCAGTGTTTATGACACTGCATCTCTTTGTGATATTCAGCTTAGCTCCTACAGACTTGTTGGACTTTACTCTTGGGAAAGTTTCTTATTTTGGGTGACATATATCAGTAAAATGCTGTGAAATGTTTGAGGTAAAAATGATGTGCAACAGTTTTCATAATGAGTGTTTCAAGTTGAAAATTGATGACAAAGGAAAAGGCTGATATTCAACAGTCTTTGGAATTGGCAAATGAAAAACATTTGTAACCTTAATTTGCCAGAGGCCTAATTTGTGTGGAAATCCTTATACATATAAAGACAGCATGAACTGTTCTCATTTCAAGTATCATCTTCCACTTGTGTAGGGAGGTCCATACAAAGCATATTCCTTTGAATGAAAACGGTTATTGGTTTTCAGTTCATTATGAAAAGACAAGATGTGCTGTGGAAAAATCATTGTGTTGTGGCATGAAAAAAGCTGATTCATCTGATTTGTGAATTTCTTTTGCTTTTATATAATCAGTCTGTGAAAAATTATATTCTGAGATATTTCATCCAAGTAACTTATGAATCACAGTGTGAGAAAATTTTGAAACACTAAGCAAATGAACTTTACACTGAATTTGTTTGGGTGTTTCTTGCACGTGTGAGAAACAGAAATGGTGTGCATATAGAAACTATGAATCAGCAGAAAATGAGACTTGCTTTGGAATCTAGTCAAACCAGTGACCATGAATATAATGACATGCATTGTAAGGAACCTCTGATGTATAAATTCGTTCATTTTGTGATAAGGTTTTTTATGTATGTGCCATATTCTTTACTGAGAATTGTTGTAATTTTTATACTGAATTTGCATAAAATGTAAATGGCTAATTGATTGTTATTTTTACTCCTTTAACAAGACAGGGTAGACTTACAAGACAAGAAAAAATATCTTTTGCCTAGAAGTTGTGTGCATTTGTGTACTTTATTACAGGTGCCTGCTTCAAAAGATTCTTTAAGCTTCATTTTGAAATCAAGATTATGAAAAAAGATTATGATGTATATATCTTTTTAGGATCTTAAGTGTAGTGTTAATGTCAGCTGCATGAACTGGAGCAATATATGTAAAAAAAAAATATTCCCTACATAATGGGATACGGAGAACAGTGCATTATAACATATTAATTGACGAGTGGTTGAGACCACATTTGTGGACTAATATAATTCTTTATATCTGTCATACCAATTATGTAAGAACACATCGTAGCAGCATGGAAAGAATCTGTTTTACACATCATTATACATCCCATATTCAACTATTTCTGTTTTCTTCAACACACAGTTCTTCATTATTATCCTTTATCTGTGATCTTCCATAAGCATTCCTTCCAAACAATTTGCTTTAAATACATTTTATTCATGTACTTTATATCCTTCTTCGGATATTCCCATACTATCTCAGTACAATTTTCTTTATCCATTTGACATATATCTTTATATGATATGTCCTTTTAGCTTTATCAGTTCTTAATCAATCTATCATTACCCTCTCCTAAAGTTTACCTTAACCAATCAGATTCTAATAGTCTAATTTCAGTTTCAAAAACCAAGTATGTCTTACCATTCTCTCTCTGAAACTTCTCCCATATGGTGTTTTCTTTCAAGACTTCATTATTCAACATTTCTTGAGAATGCTGTATCATTCATGAAATGCCTACATACCTACCTTTCTGTCTCAAAACCCCTTATATAGGGCTCCTGCAGAGCTCAGGAAGCTAGCTACATCCACCACATGGGAATACAGATTGAGGGGCAGAGGGTTTACAGTCTGGCAAGGTTGAAGGTGCTTGGCAGGTGAGTAAGCTACTGTTTGTTGATGAAATGGTGCCTTTGGCAGATTTGAGTAAGAAACTGCATCCTCTGACATTCTTCCATCCTATGATTCACTCCAGCCACAACAGTTCCATCTGCTATCATGTTAACTTCCAAGAACTAAAGCTCTCCACTTCCTCCAGGTCCTTATCATTCAAACTTATGAAAACCATCTTGTCTCACCTCCCTGTTTCACCTCAATACCTTACCTTTGTTCATATTTACTCTCAATTTTTTCCTATTACATAATCTCCCAAACAGTTACAAAAATCCTCACTTTACAAAAATCCTCACTTTCCTTGCCTCAGCAAGGTAGCATCAAGAACTAAGACTGAAGGAAACATCCTCATTTGCGCCTTCCTCTGTTACTACCTTTAGAAAGTGATAACACAGAGGGGAGATTTATCAGCCTCCTGCACCTACCTCTAAATGGCCATACATAACAGACAGGAGACACATAAGTAACATTCTTTCTCCTCTCACCAGGAATATATATAATAAAAAGAGTGAGAGCAGTGAAGTGACAGGGTTTTCAGTATCGCCTGTGTCATTTTATTGACGACGACATGACGTGATGGCAGGTCATGATGTGTGACTTCACCTGACTTACTAATTCTCAGAGAAATGGGCTTGGTGCCCCAACTTACGCTTGCACCTGTAATATCACTTCATGACACCCATGCTCGATGTTCGGCGGTGACAGGTCAAAAGCTGCCACTGTAATCATTCCATTAAAATGATGATCTGATCCTTTTCATGAGAAGCGCCGCTATTACAGACAGAACCTCAGTCCAGCAGCATAGAAAGAGAGCTTGTGACGTCTCTCATTCTCTATGATAACAGTTTCTCCTAGACCGCCTTCACATGACCTGACTTTCCTGCCTCTTATATACCGAGGCATCATCGCAGCATCGCGGTCAGGTTGCTGACTCGCTCTAGACAACAAGGTACAACTCGGGTACCTCAAATCTTAGTTTTGTGACTTCAGATTCAAGCCGCCCTGAGGACGCCCCCTTCGTCAGTGTAAGTCCCCCAAGTGACCCCTGACGTTTCATTTTCCTGACAGCTTTCATTGTGGTACCTCATACTCGAAGTCTACCTTCGCCAGCATCGAATCCAGCACTTATCTCTAACCTGCCTTACTTGTCCTCTCCTTCTTTACCATAATCCTGCAGCTCCAGTTGCTCATTGTCTTTAGGCTATTTCACTTTATTTACTTTTAACCAATAAAGCACTGTTGTTATTGTCATTCGTGTTTCCTTATCCATCTTTCGGTTACACCATCAACTAAGAACACCCTAAATACCCAAACATGTTCATAAGCCACTTGCACATGAGAATGTATGTGGTCTCTTTGAGAGTGTATGGAGTCTTGAGCGTCCCGCGGGTTGGGGCATTTTCACCCCTATAACATTATACAAAAAAATTGCATATATAGCATATTCCTGATCACTGATACTTGAATAGAATTAAACGTAATGGAACTAATATTTGTCAGTATTTCATTACAACTGTAAATTCAAGACTGCGCTTCAGCACATAAAACACATATTCTTTGTCTTGACTTACCCGGAAAAGCTAGTCCCCTATATTCAAACGAACTCGTTTTCCTCCCCACCAGCCATCACCATACTGAAAATATTTCTATGGACGCCCATGGTGGTCTTAAAATTATCCTCGGATGGAGGATCTAGTGACGTTGAGGGCATTTATGATCCAGGCAGCACATACACTGGAACCCCCCCCCCTTAAACACACACACACACACACACACACACACACAAATAAACTTTAAACGCCTGTCTGGATAAAATAGAGAAGAAAACAGGGGTACCTAGTGACACACTAGGATCCCGGTTCCTCTATTAAAAAATAAATTACTGAAATTGAAAATTAAGATGAAAGGTTACTTACCTTCAGCGAACATCAACCATATCGGGTATTCATGTATTTTTCTTTCTTAAAGGCTATCTTAAGAGGAGAAAAATACGAACCGAAGGCATTAGAGCATCTCACCAGTATACATCCAAAAGTAAAAAGGTTAGAAAAACATTTGGAAATCAGCGGAGATTATTTGTTAATTATTCTCGATATGCTCTTAAGCTAAGTTCTCTTCCTATGATATCTTGCCTTTAAAAAATAAGATTTTTTTTATTTTAAATCACAATAAAATAGCGAATTCTTTGGTGAAAGTCACCCATGACGTCATGAGAAACATTCGCAGTTTTGCTTTCCTTACGCGGGAACCGCAATCGCTCTGTGGAGGTGCCAGACGTAAATTAACCTGCTTGTATTTAAATCTAACTTTGATTTTGACGTAGAAAATGAGAATTTCTTATGATTATACAGGGCTCTGATTCTCTGTGATGTTCCTAATGTAACCAGTAGTTGTTTCTTTAAAAAAGGAAATAAACTTCCTGATTATTTACGTACAACAACATCACATCGCATGGCTATTTGTTTGATGTAATCACGAGTCAAGAGTAGAGGTCTAGATATGAATTTGACCTTCTCGTCTCAAGAATATCCCGTACCTCTGGGCTAATCTATTACAACTGGTATTGAAAAAAAAAATACTCTGGCCTAAGCCATTACTTCTCTTCGCAAAAGCAACTAGTGTTATAGACGAATATTCGTAAGCTGAGATCTGCTTTTTGGGGCTAATATTAGCGTGACTGGTGCTGACTCGCCGGGAAACCGCAGTATTGTATTTGATTATCTATTTGTAAGCTTAACATATTCAAGATTTATATCAGGTGTATATGTTTGCTTCAATGTTCCGTTTCGAGTATGTTAGAAGTCCTAGATAAATATGTTCTCATATAATGAAAGGAAGGGAGTGGCATGTTCAGATAGGGGCGCCACCTCAGTGTATTTGGAAAGCTTTTTGGATGAATTTATGTGTATAATACTAATACAAAATCATCTTTTCCTCCAAATAAACAGCAGCTTTTTGTTCAAAGTTCGACCATTAATCTACTATGACAGATTTTGAAGGGGAAAGTTGGTGTATCTTTAGAAAACGGACGCACATGTTTTGCATGATAATTATTGACGCAATCGGTACCATTGCATTCCTTACTTTATACCGAGTGTATAATGTATGTGGATTTTTTCTCTAGCTCCTCCTATACCCTCATGGTAGTTCCCACTGTGTGGGCAGGGCTTTGAAGTAGAGGGAAATGGTGGATTTATGCTATAGCTACTGTTCATAAAAATTTATCAAAAACAGAATATATGCTTATGACGTAAATTAATTTGCTTCTATTTCATGTGAGGATGACTAGAATATTTGAGCAAGGTGAAAGGAAGTAGTGCAGTGTGAGAAAGAACTACTTGAAAGTATATAAAGTAATATTATTTAGGGAGGGATGTTAACTTGGGGAAATACTTAGAGATATGCTGGGATAGGAAGTATGGAAAGGAAATTCTGAACAGAATAGCAAAATCATTTGTACAGACTGACAATAGAAAATTTTTCATCTCTGATTTCAGCTTTTTTGTAACATGGAATCATAACAATACTGTAAATTACTTAAGTCCCATGGTTTTATCATCCTTGTCCATAGAAGTGCCTCTTCAGGGTTGGTGCATGTAATCATGTATGCAGTTTATCATACCTTTCCATAGCTTTCACTTTCATGATCTGGGCTTACGTTCCTTGGTTTGCATGTAATATTTAATGCAGACTTGTCTTCCCTGATCTAGGGTCAAGTTTGTAACACCATTCTGTCTCCTAGAGGTGTACATTACGTAACAGTTTAAAAACTGCATATGGATATTATTATTGTCTGGCCAATCATATAGGTAGAAGGCTGTCGTAATACCTTACTGACAGTACACTTCTGTTTACTGTCTCTAGCTTAGTATAATGGATGTAGAAAATTTTCAATATTCCATTATAGGTTTAAGAATCATGCCAACTAGTACCAAAAAGGTAATTTGCTATACTTTTTATGAACTCCATCAGAAGCTTTTTTCATATTTTCTTACCTCAGTCATCACGCAAATTTCTGAAATCCCAATACGCTTTATTCCAATCACTTGTACAATACATGCAGTCATACTTTTTGCCATTTCAAGTTCCACTTCCAAGAACGGAATTAAGTTGCCAACATCTTATTTCCATTATACTCTGTGATCATCTGTGAGACAAGAACCTCATTCACAAGTCTTTTTATATATTTTATTTTCATAATTGTCCAGAGCTGAGCCACCACTTTGTAATTAATATCAAGTATTTTGCAACTTTCACATTTTCAAATGGTCATCCCTCTCAACTCTTGGCCATTTGATTTGGGAGCCCTTCCATTTTAGTCAGCAAGTCACCACTACATCAGAATTTCCCTTCTCATCTATTTTTCATTTAAAATAATTTTCCCTGCTTAAGTTTCCAACATTTATTGTTTTCAGTACATTAGTACATTTTGTCTCCCATATAAGATCAACAACACTTCCATTGGATTACTTTAATTTGCTTTCTCTTCTTTTTTTTTTACAGATCTGTAATTTTGTATTGACAGCTTAGATGAATATGCACGTAATAATAAAAAGAACTCTTTTATGTGGGATCTCTGGTTTTGGATGGATGGGGCTGTTTCGGCTAAGTAACTACCTGCTGACACACTACTCCAAAACCAAGGGGTGGAAGATATCTCAACACCACATCATGAACATATGTGAAGCTATTGTGTCTGGCATTCAGGTATATATTTGTTTTAGTTGTTTCATGATCACAGGACATGTACATACAGTACAGGAAATTTGCTTATTTTTTATTGCCATTTCAGTGTACGTCTCGGAGATTTTTATAATTTCAACAACTAGGGTGATGCTCTGTTAATGATTGAGTATGCGTATATGTTTTGTAATTGAACAAGAAGTTTACTTTCAGAAAATGTAACCGCATTTAACAAAGGAGCTACAGTTATATCAGTACGGTAATACACAAAGCTAATTTTCTTACATCGTGTCAATCTTGTATGTGATTCTTGTATTCATCAATGTTCTCACTTACTTAACTTGTACAGATGATTCTCTTCATAGTAATTATTATTATATCCACACACAATTTAAATTCCATCTGTCTCCAACACTTCCAGTTGATCTTAGATTTTCGTAAGTGTTTCTTGAAAATCAGAACCACGTCCAGAGAAACTTTTCTTCATACTTGGTTTTCATTTCTCGTGTTAGTGATGTACTGCCAGGAAACAGACAAAGACCCATCCACTTACACATATACTTACATATACAAATACACGTACATATACATGTATATGCATACATACATATACATGCACATATTCATAATTGCTTGCCTTCATTCATTCCTGGCACCCCCCCCCCCCCACAGGAAACAGCATCACCATCCCCTGTGTCGGCGAGGTAGCGCCAGGAAGCAGACGAAGAAAGGCCACATCCGCTCACATGCACACATGAGCTGTCATGTGTGATGCTCTGAAACCACAGCTCCTTAATCCACATCCCGGCCCCACTGACCTTTCCACGGTTTACGCTGGATGTTTCACATGCCCTGGTTCAGTTCATTGACGGCATGTTGACCCCACTATACCATATGGTTCCAATTCACTCTGTTCCATGCACGGTTTTCATCCTCCTGCATGTTCAGGCCCTGATTGCTCACAATCTTTTTTACTCCATCCTTCCATCTCCAATCTGGTCTCCTAGTTCTGGTTCCCTCCCCTTCTGACACATATATCCTCTTTGTCAACCTTTCCACACTGAGTCTTTCAATATGTCCAAACCATTTCAACACACCCTCTTCTGCTCTCTCAACCACACACTTTTTATTACATCTCTCTTACTCTTTCATTACTTACTCTGTCAAACCACCTCACATCACATATTGTCCTTTAACATTTCATTCCAACATATCCACCATCCTTCGCATAAAACTTATATCACAAAAATTTCTTTTTCCACTGGCTTCATCTATTGCTAAGTGTTTAAGGCAATGTAATTATATATCAGAAGCAGATATACATATCCACAAAGAAAATTAGAATATACAGGACAAAATCATAAGGGGAGGACAAACTGGAAATTTCTTAATTTTCCCCCAGGTAGTAACATGAGAACATTGGATCTCACAGAAGATCAGGTTTATAATGGCCTTCATTTGCTCGGAAGTTTTGTGTGTCTTATTATTATTTTAATATTATTGTTATTTTGAGAGCATTATTATTTTATTAAGAGAATATTAATTAAAGAGAATTAGTAATTGTAGTTAACTGCTTTACTCATAATTTGTGTCTAAAAGTAGCATGAATTTTGTCCCATGATTGTATTAATTATGTCTTTCATGCACATGTCAGGACTGAGGTAAGGTACGGTCTTTTCAAAGTACACAGTACACACCAGCTTCAAATATGACTTCAGCTAGGGATGAAGCTGGACAAATATATTTTTCATGAAAGAAACATGTATAATGCTGACATCATTTAGTAGTAAATAGCTTTCATCCAGTATGGATTTAGAGTTGAGGCTTTAGATGTTGGAGCCCACTGAGATGCCCCTCCTGGTTTTACTTCAGCCTTTCTAAGATAATCATCCTAAAATCCTCCTGTACACATATCACCTAAGGTGGCCTCAAGAAGCCAGATTGTACAGGCCTTGGCACTGGCTTTGGAACTTTACAAAGGCTTTGGCCCCATGTTACAACTGTATATCTACTAGCATTGGCATCAGCTTCTGCAGTCCTTACCTTTGGATTCAGCTCATGCTTCATGCCTTTTTAAAGACTTCGGCCTAACGTCTGTCTGTTACAGAAGCCTTTATATAGGTTCTCCATAATGGATGTTTAATTTTTATCATAATGAAAAGGTTTTCTTATATATGTAAAATCCATAAAGGATTGTCAAAGATATATTGAAATACATGAAGTATTTGCCTTTACACACAATTATCATGTAATAAGTAAGAATGTTTTGAAATTAACTATGGCATCTATCTAGGTGGAAGGAATGTTTCTTTCAGATTCTAGTGACCCCTCTCATACTTTTGCAGCTTGAAGACTGGGATGCTAAGTTCAGTATTGATTTTAGATTTTATATGAAATAACTTTTATATTTTGAAAGCTACTTGTCTGTGCAAGTTCTTTAGGAAGTGAGAGGAGTACCTATCTATGAAGATTAATATTAACTGTCATTTAATGTGTTTGATTCAAGAGTGCCAGCTATAGCTTTAAAAGGGGATATGTATATATCACTAATTGTTTCTAAGGGGAACCTTTAAGAGATATGATGCCAGGAGGATTATCTCTGTCACTTTGACAGCTTCAGCGTTGAGGTGCACGTGGTGGCTGATTTGCTTATTCAAAGGGTAGACTGGGAGCGACGCTCTTGTATTAGGCCAGCAAATGAGTACAATGATGTGTTGCCCTCCTCATATACCTAATTTTATCAGAATTATTTTGATGCTACAGTTATAATTACTATTTTGATTATCTGGTTTAAAGAGGCCGAAGGGATAGTAAATACATTGTTTATGGTTTGAATTTTTGTTTGTGAGTGCCTGAGGATAAGACGTGATGCTTAGATGTAGTTGGCATTGCCCTTTACATAAAAAGAAAGGAGGAGGGTAACAGATCAGTAATAGTTAAAGGGAATTTAAATGCTGTAACATTGTTCATGATGGATTGCCACTGAAATATTTACCATATCTGCTTTTGTTTCATAATCTGTTTCCCATATAGAAAGTTGGGCATCACTCAAAATATACATGAAACATTTCTGTCTCTATATATATGTAAGCACAATTTAGTATAAGACATCTTAGGTCAACATATTAAATTCTTATTGAATGATTCCTTGTTTTAGGTCAACATATTAAATTCTTATTGAATGATTCCTTGTTTTAGTTTACTTTAAACACTTGAAACATCCTGGTTAATATTAAGTGGATGTTATCATGAGAGGGAGAAGTATTTAACAAAATGCCACATTACTTTTGTCTGTATCTCTTGAAGTTCATTGCAGTTTATAATTTTTATTCTCATTCAGAGATTTAGTAATCGCTTAATCTTGTCTGCAGGCTATAGTATCTTCTGTCTGTGGAATTATTGTGGTGACTTCATGCCGTCATGATGTCATGTGGGCTGTACATCCTTTAGCATCATGGTATGCTTGGGTTGCTAGCAGTTACTTCGTATATGATACTTTTGCAATGTATCAGGTGAGTAAGAAACGCAGTTTATACTAGTCTAGTACATGTCAGCAGATAACTCTGGACCATGATGGTAATCAAAATGTCCATATTGGGGCATTTGAATAGGTCAGTAACTTTGCTGGAGGTGGTTTGAACTCCATTTTGGGTACTTAGTGATATAGGTATCTGAGCCCATGACAAATAGATATTCACTAATGTGTTAAAATATGACAGTGGTTTGTTTTGCTTGATTAAGAAACAATAAACAAATCAGAAATGATTGTGAGATGGTAACAGACTGAGATGTGAAATGGAGATGGTGTGAGTATTGTCAGGACCTGCAGAATGTGACAGATAAATGGAAGTTAGGTGTGATGTGTACAAGACAAAGTGGGATGTAGAGCAATACTGTCATAGTAAATAGGGTGAGAAGAAGAGGAAGTTCAAGAAGCCTTACTCAAGAACTTATGCGGTAAAAAAATTGGGAATGGGAGTATAGTTAAATATCTCAAGAAAAGTGGGTGACTTGTTGATTGGTTAATCAGGCTACAGAGAGAGTATGGATAACTCAGGATGAGGTGCCTGAGGGTGAAGTGCATGTATAATCTTACTGTGTGAAGGCAACAGTGACAGAAATTAAATGTTCAAATTCTAGAAGTATGTTTAAAGCTCAAGAGAACTTGATTAGGCATGTTCGAGAATGGTGCTTGAAAAGGTGGTGCCATTTTTGCAGAAACGATAGGGGAGGAACAATATGGTTTGAGGAAATGTAGGGAATATGTGGATTAGTTTGTTGCTTTAAGGAATGTTTCAAAAATACCTGGAGAAAAAGATTGATTTGTAAAATATTTGGTGTTTATGGATCTCGAGAAAGCTAATGTTCCATTCACTCATGATTGATGCCAGACTATTCTGATTCATTTGAAAGAATTCAATACCCTTTTGTTTATGCATATGCTATGTTAGGTTAAATTTTTCCTGTTTGGTCATTTGCCATGCCATATACCATGCAGCACCTGTATTTGTCAAGACATGTTAATTGTTGACAAACACAGCAGAGAAGCAGAATATAATACCAAGTCATACACACATTTCTTGAAATGGCAATGAAACAGTTGCATGGGCAAGTTGCGCTTGTGCAAATATGGAAGAAATAAGGAAAACAATTTTGCTTTGACAAATAAAGACAGTGCAAAACATGTACCCTTATTTTTTCCATCCATACCCCTATGTTACTCAAAATCCCCTTATTTCACAAAGTTGTTGGGAACACTGAAAGGGTATGATAAGGTGGTGCTACAGATATATGAGGTAAATGAAAAGTTATTAAGTGCACTGGAGCTTTTACTAGGAGAGTAAGGAATCTGTGTGAGTAGGACAGGAGGAGGATGTGTGGTTTCTGTTGAATATGGGTTAGTGTTAAGGATTTGTGATGTCATGGCTTTTTAACCCTTTTGGTGTGCAATTATTTTTTGCTCACCCACGTGTGAAGAAAACAGCAGAATAATTTTTTCTCATGAATTACAATCCGACAATCATGGCTAACAAAGGGATACACATAGGACACTGTGTTCTCACACAACACATTAACACTCATGTTTGACTGTGCTGGTTCTGTATGGTACCCATCTCATGTTCTCACGAGTACGTCCTTCTCACTCTAGCCAACATTTTATATTTCCACTTCACTCTCCTCTTCAGATCAGTCAGAATAAGAGATTTTCTTCCTCATCTGATAACTTCATCCAGTGCCCTTTGTTTTTAAGGGTGTAAAAATGCTTATGTGGGCAGCAGGGGCGCGATGTGCCCTGAGAGACGGGCACATGGGACTTTGCTGACATGCTCCAGAAGTGGTGAGTCCTCAGAAAAGGTTTACGACTATCCACTATGGTTGCTGGAGGGAGTCTGAAACCTCTAGACTGCTTCAATGACTCCTTCTTTGTTTGCGTTGTCATGTGTGGCCAGCCAGTAGCACATGCAAATTACCCTGTATTTAATTTGTGGCAGGAAATAAAATTTGTAGATTAAAGCCATTAGCACCCTGCTATGTAAACACACTGAATACCATAGCATCAATAGGGTTATTCAGTTATAGGAAAGGTTGATCAGGAAGGTAAATGCAAGGATTTTAGAGCAAGGAGTGGGTCTGCAGTATGCTGGAGGTAGGGGACATAAGTAGGAAGTCATTTGCTGTTTTTGGATGAAGTGGGTTTGCCATTAGGGATGAAGTGGGTCTAATGGCCAACAGAAACTCAAGAAGCATGATGACAGAGTTTGTGAGAGTGTATAAAGGAAGAAACTTTAGAGCTAATGTGAGCAAAAGCAAAGTAATGAGGTGCAGTTGCAGGTGAGGGAAAGAGAACTGTTTGAGTGTGAGAAGAAAAGTTTGAATGGGGAGGACCTGGATATTTGGGATTGAACCTGGCAGCAGAGGGAATCATGCGGTTAGAAGCCACTCACAGGATGGAAGAAGGAGGTTAAGGACCTGATTATATAGATGAGTCATTGTTTGCAAGGTCAAAGATGGGTCTGCTCGATGATATAGTAGCCATGGTAGTCCTGACGGTGATGTTTGGACTGGAGTCTTAATCCCTGAATGTAAATGATGGGAAATGAGTGAATATGCTGGAGATGGATGCTAGAGGATGATCTATGGCTTGAGATAGGTTAATCACATGAGAAATGACACTTTTAGAGAGAGTTTTGATGGTTAGCATAGTTCTTTGAAAGGGCAGCAAGGGTGTGCTGAGATGGTTCAGACATATGATGAATGAAGAAAGACACACACATAGGATCCTTGTATCATGAGCTTTGGGAGCAAGGGATAAACTAAGGAGATGGTAAAATTAAGTTAAGTAAGCTTTAGGGATATTGGGGCCTGAACATTCAGGAGGGCAAAAGGCATGCATTGGATAGAAAGAACCAGGATGATGTGATCAGGATAAACCATGAAGTAGTCTGTGAAACTCTAGTTTTGGTACATTATACACAAAATTAATAAATGGATGTGTGTAAATGAGCCTGTTTGTTTGTTTGATCCTGATACTACAGTGTAAAGAGAGCACCATTAAAGTTAAGAGATAATGAGCATCTTTATTGGTCATTTAGAACAGGACAACTCATGACCAGACCACAACACCCAATAACACAGAACTTTCTTATCAACACAGACACAAACTACATGTGAATGACTTTTCATTAACAGATAAGAGCGATAATGAAGTAGTCAGCAGAATATTAGAATCTCTACCCATAAGCCAAACCAAAAATGGAACAATGTTAGCAAGACCTCATCACCTTTGTACTGTCTACAATAATATAGAGTAGTTATACACATTAGTCTACATTGAAAATAAAAAAAAGTTTTGATTCTTTTGCAATTAATTATTGTAAGTGCACTGATTTCTTTTGTCAGTTTCCTTACCTCATAAATATTAACATATCAAATGTATCAAAAATTTTTGCAGAAAGATGCAACTTTTCGAATTATGATACAAGATTCTATCGGATATTTTATTAAATCCAGAAATTTTAAAAAGTTGTAACTATTATATTGATCAGTATCCAACCAAGGAACAAGTTTTGTCTGGGAGACTATCTATTAATGTGAATATATTTGTCGATTCCTGGCTGCTAGCTGTAAAGTTTTGACATATTACATAAAATGTGAATATATTGATTTTTAAATAATGTACACAATTATAAGTATCTTAGAAAATTAGATTAAGCCATTTTAGTTGTGTTTTGTTTAAAAAGGCACTTGTGTTACATAATCTGAATAATTTAGATAAATTTATGTTTTGAAATATTGTTAACAGATTGACTCCTGATGATGTACTTTGAGAATCAGAAACATAGAGGTTTATAAAGATGTACCAAACAAGCTCTCGCTCTGCTACTGCCTTGGTCCTTCCCTTTATATTGAAGATTTCCTGAACGGGACATCAATTGTTTCAGGTTAGCAGAAGGGAAGGGATGCACAATTTTCACACTATTTTCTAGACTGGGAAATGAGAAGAGCCAAATTTCATACCTGATGGTTAAGGGTGTGGATATTCTCCAAGACTTTCTTTAGTTACTCTGGTAAAAACACTAATTAGGAAAACTGACTATGGATGAAAATTCCTCTTCCTTTTTCATCCCTCGCAATTGTGGGTTCCCATTTTAGTACTGTATAGGCACCATATGGAAACTGTAGTGGAGCTATCTATGAAACATGACACTGAAATTCAAATACTCATTCTTAGGTGACAAATTACTGTGACAATTGACTGTGATTGAAAATATCCATATGTTGGTGGGATCCTTTTAACACACTTCTGGTATAGGTATGATATGGTAGTGCTGTCTGAAACCATGACATTAAACTTAAAACTATCATACTTTAGTGATTTACACCCTTAGAGCATAACCACTCAGCTTATAAACCGTTATACTAGTTACTGTGAATGATGAGGAAAGGTGATACAAAATTAATTACTTGGGTCCTTGATAAGCTATGAAATTAGGAGGATGTTTTCCAGGAATGGATGACTTAAGAAGAAGAAAGTGACAGTGCTTTCAAAATGCTAATAATCCATTTCTCCGACAGAAAAATGTAAAAAAATTCTTCATTATTCAATTAAACATTTTTGGATGAGTTAAGCAATACTAAGGTCTCAAGTAAGAGTAAGGAGACATGAAGTTTATGAATGAGATCTTAGAATGCCCTAAAAAGATTCAAGCAATGCTATCAATGACCTCTTATATCAGTTTGGTTGGCGAGTAATTCATGTGAAAATTAAATGTTTCTTTTTTCAGCTCTAGTCTTCAGCATCAGGGTATTTAATGCTACTAGCTTTGTAATAAATCTAAATTCTTAAAGAAAATGATGTAGTAGAATGATGATTATGGAAGTACTTGGCCATTAATAATTGTGAAAGCCAGTGTTTTTCAACCAAGGTTTCCTGGAGTTCACCAATAATGGAGACTCTTTTGCTATGACTACCCCCTTGAGGAAGTTCCTAAAGGGAATGGACATCAGAGATATAGGTAGATAGATAGATAAAAAGGTTTCTTGGAACCCAAGGGTTCCACAGACATCCATCAAGATTCTGCAAAATTCTGTAATAATTAAAAAACATTTAACGTATGAAACCAAAGTAATTCGTACCTTATATATAGAGATCTTTTAACCTGAGCTTGGCTAATGGTGGCCAAAAAATTGTTTATAAAGCTATAACATTTTGCTAAGAAAGGAAAGGTTGAAAAACACTGGTGAAACTGAATTCACTTCCAGCCTTTTGACCAGCATCGTGGAAACACATCACCTGATAAGGAATGCTTGGCTAACCCTAATTAACAACTAGTTGAATATGCATGAACAAAGATGGATGTTGTTGTGCTTCAAATTTTTAGGTAGTACTCTATTTACAAACATTACCAATTTGTAGCCTTTCTTATTTTCTATCTTTGGTCTACCATAACTGGCCAGAAGGCCTAAAGAAAGCTTATTTTGCATTGTTCACTTGATGAAGAAAGAAACTATAGTGACAGAGGATAATGAATCAGTCATACTGACAGAGCAGATGTGGAGGGAAGGATGAAAAGAGTATTTATGAGTGAGGAGAGTGAAAATGCATAAGAGAGTTAGGAGAAAAGATGATGTTAATGAATATGTCCATTAGAAGTCTGCTGTGATAGAGGAATATTAAGAAATGTGTTGAAGTTATGATACATTCAGAAGCCTGTATATGTTTCACACTGTTGTGTAGCATAATTCAAGGCTTATTGGATGTAAATAGATAATGGGCTTATGCAGAACACAAAGATCAGGCTGATTTAAGTAATCTGTGACTTCATTGTTCTAAGTATGACCAATATTTTGTTATTTTGCAATATTGTCTCTATTTATTCTAACTTAGGTTCACCTGTCAAGTTTACCCAAAGTTCCAGAATCTTTCATGGCACGTATTTCAAGTTACATAAAACGAAGAACGTTGCTAGTAATACACCATGTTGTTGTGGGAGCATTCTTATTTCCAGTAAGTAACCCATAATTGGATTTTTTTTATAGTGCTGTTAATACTTATGACATGGACACACTCATTGTGAAGGATTCATGTATTACTTCTGTAGTGTAAGTTGTGGTGGTGATATTAGTGTGGTATAGTTACATCTTATGATATTTAGGGCATAGTGCTAAAAGAGGTCATTGGTAATAGTTTTCTCATGTAAAAAAGCAACAATCTGCTCCTCAGTTTGTATTGTAAATGCTAATTCCTGTATTTTTTTTTTTTTTTTTCTTACATTGGAGACTCCAATCAGGGACAAAATTCCAAACCAAGGCCAGGCCTAAATGGAAATATAGAGAGGATTATGAAAGTCAAAAAGAAGAGATAAGGGAAAGTATTTACGAATTCTGCAGGAAGTGAAAAACATGTCTTTCAAAATGTGCCAGGTCATAGTTATTGGGACAGACATGAAAAGGTTGATAGTTCCAAAGCTTCAAGATTTAGGGAAAGAAACGGTTATCAAAACTACTCACCCTTTAGTTGCTAACAGCCACACAGTAATCATGTGATGCAGCAGCTTGCTGAGTATTGTGTGGTAAAGCTAGTGTTAGGGGGCACAAATGCGGCCAGCTCTTGGGAACAAGAACCAAAGTAATACCAATAGAAGAGGGACAGTGAACCAACACAGCAGTATAGGGCAAGTGGGTCAAGTTTTGAAGTTAGCCTGGGAGAGTTAATAAGTTGGACCACTTTCGATTCAACTCTGCCAAGTAATGATCCACCCCAGATTTGAGAGCAGTACTCCATACAAGGACAGTTCAATCCTTTGTGTGAACGGAGTAACTGTTCAGAGGAAAAGTAATTTCGACATCTGAAAAGGACTTCCAGTTTCTTAGAGGCAGACTTAGCTATTTCTGTAATGTGGGATTTCCAAGGAGTGGACATTACAGTTATACCAAGTATGTTCACTGAGTCTAGAGGTGGAAATATAGGACCGTCAAAGGAGAGAGAAAAGTTGGCAGGAGTTTTCAGTGGAGAAATGGGTAGAAACAAGGTCTTGGCCGCATTAAACTTAACCAGATTTCGTCTACCCCATTGAGATATCCTGTCCAAGTCTGAGTTTATTGAGGAAGTTTTGTTGAGATGAGATGCAGATTGAGCATGAGAAGAGGAGGCAAAAGTGAAGGATGTGGAGGAATGCAGTGCTGAGCCTTAAGCTTCGAAGTGCATTTACTAAAAACACCTTCCAATACATTTTCCCTCTCTATGTAAACATGGGCACCCTCACTCCCTCCTCTTGTGCAGCAGGGGAAAAAATGAGCAAATCTAATCTTTGTAAATTAACTTGTTGGAAATGTAAAATAAACCTTAAAACTATGACACAATGCAAAGGAAACAAATAAAATCAAATTATAAAGCTGCCCATAAACTGTGGAAATAGTCATAAACTCGCCCAAGATGATGGCTGTGCTACATTCAGTAGCAGGGATGGGATGGATTCCTTTGAAGTAAGAAGTTCATTGATGAAAATGTTCTCTCTTTTGTCAACTAATAATGATACAGCCTTGCCAAAGGTGACTCATAACTCCTGGTGTAACCTTGACCAGGCGGAGTCCGTTAACAGCAGAGAAATTTTATGGCAAGGTTGACAGAAATGCCTTGTGGGAGGTGCTGCGAATATATTGTGTGGATGGAAAGATACAAGAAGTGAGGAATTTATATAGAAAGAGTAAGGCATCTGTGTGAGGAGAAAGAGAGGGAGATCCACATCAAGGGTGTGTGATCTCACCACTGCTGTTCTTTCTGTTTATGGATGAGGTAGTGGGGAAGGTAAATGTTGGAGCTGGGAGCCTGGGAGATGAGTCACATGCTGCTGAAGATGACTCAGCTTTTGTGTGACATGAGTGAAAAGCTGCATTAGGTGGTGTCTGAGTTTGGGAGAGTGTGTGAAACACGGAATTTAAGAGCTGATAAGAATAGATGTAAGATTATATGGTTAGAAAGGGGCAGAGACAGGTTGGTTTGAGAATGAGTAAGAATGGAGAAAACATGGAGGAAGTGGAGTGCTCTATATACATGCGAGTGGACATGGCATTGGATGGAAATATGAGAGATGAAGTGAACTATATGTAGTTTGGGTGGGTGGTTGGGGTAAATGTCCTAGGTGCATTGAAGAGTATATGGAAAGAGAGGGCACTGTCTGTGATGGGTATACTTGACAGTATAGTAGTCCCAGCAGTGCTGTATGGGTGTGAGGCTTGAACCTTAACTTCAAAAGACCAGAAGAGAGTAGACGTGTCGGAAATGAAATGCTTGAGGACAGTATACTGTGTGAGGAGGGTTAGAAGTGTTGGTAATGCTAGTGTAAGGGACAGGTGTGGTAATAAGCTGAGGATGATTGAGAGCTGAACAAGGTGAGCTGATATGGTTTGGACGTATGCAGAGGATGAGTGACAGAAACTGGTTATTATGATATATGTTTCGGCAGTAAGTACACTTTTACAGTTTGAATGTGAAATTAGGAAAATTATGTTGAATAGTTTATAAGTCTTTACGGTGAGTTTCTGTCTTGGGGTGTTAAAGTTAACCAAAGTTAAAAATAAAAACTGACAGAGTAAAGTGAATTGAGCTTTTGACTGGTGAAAGCCTGGTTATGAGTAATTTGAAAAGAGTGCAACTAGTCTGTCAGGTTGATCGATTTTCCAGTTGATGGATGCCTTTATTGAGTATTTCTTTGATTCATTGTTATGTATGTATGGTTTATTGTGACTTGCAGGAAAAGAAGAAGGTTTGATGAAGATTTTTAGCAAATACACCAAAAGATCACAAAATATGGAAGTATTAGAGAATAACTTCATGCGTAAAATCCATTCAGAAGAAACTAATCCTTTGGTTCAATATTCTCCATCCTCTAAATGTTCTTGTCTTTTAAAAAATGTAAAAAGCAGTTTCTTGTATACTGTGCTTTGTTTGTGATGTACTGTCTTGTTTTTAGGTATCTGTCTACCGAAGTGGTATTGGTGACTTTTTTGTAGGATGTTTCTACTGTGTGGAGCTCAGTGGTCCTTTCACCAACATGCGTATCATTTTAAGCCGAACAGGTCTAAAAGGAACGAGGTAAGTAGTTTATTATTACTGCACAATGGTTATATTCTTTGCATGTTGTTTAAAAATGGGAATACCATATGATACACTAAATGCACATATACATACATTTGTGTGAAAGAAGGAAACTGAGAGTTAATGTCCACAAAAGTAAGGTAATGATATGTAGTAGGTGAGAAAGGAAGATTTGAGTATGAGTTCGAAGGAAAGGAATTGCAGAAAGTACCTGGGAATAGGCATGGCAGTAGATGGAATGATTCACTTTAGCCCCATGGAAGGTGATGTAAATCATAGGATGGGAAATAGGGGCTAAGTTCCAAAGTGCTTTGATGAGGTTGTAGATGGAAAGGTCATTATCAGTCTGGGCAAAGATGGGTATGTCTGAAGATACAGTAGTCCAGATGGTGTTGTAAAGATGCGAGTCTTTGGCCCTGAGTGTAAAAGAGGTGAAGAGGGTGAAATTAAATGCCTAAGGACAATATATGGTATGAGGTGGGTTAGGTTTGTAAGAAATGATAGTAACAGACTGAGGTGTGGTAGTAAGTGTACTCTGAGAAAGCTGATTGGATGTTTTCATACAATGAAATGGTTCAGACATATGGAAAAGATAAAGGAAGAAAGATCTACATATCAGAAGTGGAGGGAGCTAGATGGGATCCTGAGAGAGAAATGAATGGATTGGAGTAACAGTAAGGGAAGGAGATGGGGAATTAGCAGCAAGTGAAAAAGAGATGGAGTAAGCATTTTGAAGGAATACTGAATATGGTATGTGATGGGATGGCAAATGGTGGATAGGACGGTGTACTGGGGATGAGGTGGCATGCAGAATGGGAGAGTATTGGTGAATAATAAGAATATATATATATATATATATATATATATATATATATATATATATATATAT
>JAYMFT010420779.1:0-17659 GCA_038088735.1 Panulirus argus
ATAAAAAAAAAAAAAAAATATATATATATATATATATATATATATATATATATTATCGTTTGATAGAAAATGTTTAGAAAAAGTCAAAAGAAAGAAAGAAATCTGGTAAATTGACCAGATATGGTGCTGCACAGTCATTCAGATACTTGGTGCGCACGCCAGCGCCATACCTTTCGGTATCGTGTTACACAAGTAACTAACAGTCTAGGATTTTTTCCCAATGCTTATTGTAGATTCTTGTCACAAAAAAGGTTACAGTACATACCGAAAGAGTGCCTCCTCCAGAGGTTGCTTACTAACAACGTGGGATTAGTTTTAATGCTGATTATAGCTATTGGTTACATTAGGCACCTCTATATGCCGATGAAGCGCGCCTTCCTTTGGAAATGTTAGTGAGATGAGACAACTTGTACAAGTATAAATGGAGTCCTGAGACCCTAAAACCGTGCAAGTACTACCATAGTCCTGGGTTGGGAGGGAGGTTGTTTAATGCTTGTCGAGTCATTACGGTATGTATGTTTTGTTGATGTTACGTTTGCTAGGGGAGGGGGAATCTGTAAGTATAGGTTGCTGAAGTGTGAGGCAGGGGTATGGTTTTTATTTCTACTTAGGGGTTGATGGTTGGTTATGAGGGTGATTTGTGTGTTGCAAAGAACTGAGAGCCGATCATACTGAAGTGAGATTGTACTGAAAGCGTTTTGTTTCGGTTGTGATATCTAGGCAGCTGGTGATTATTCCGAGTGTTTCGTTTTATGTGGCTTGCAGCTGTGTGGTGTTTACGTTGAAAAGGGTGGATGACCAGGTTAGTGAGGCATAGGCTAGGGTGAAGCGGGTGGATTGTTCGGAGAGAATACTAGAGCACTGCCAAGTGTTCAGATGGCATGTAGTTTGTTTATTGCCTTTGTGATGGTATGTGTAGTGTTGGGGGATTGAATGTCATGTGTGTGTCGTATCAGACATCCATTATGGTTGGAGTTCTATTGAAAGGAAGCTGTTTGACCGTTCAGTGTTATAGGAAGAAGTAGGTTGGAGTCATGTTTGCCTGGAGTTAAAAGGGTGACACTGGACTTATCGAACGATGCTGACATTTTGTTGTGGATGAGCCAACGTTCTAACTGAGTAATGTAATTCTGCCTGTTTGTTGTTACTTGAGTAGTGTCACGATAATGTAGCCGGACTATAAGATCAACTTGGTATGAAAGGACTTTCACACTGATGTTTGCAGGAGGTGGTGGATGGTCATTTAGTAAGATTTTTGAAGAGATTTGGAGAAAGAACTGCTTCCTTGGGAACCCCAGTGTAGAGTTAAAGGATCTTGGAGATGAAACCCCTGTGAATGACTCTGGCCTGGCAGCCAGCTGTGAAGTTGCTTAAACACGTCTTGTCACTTTTGTGGATGGTATTGTCAAGTATCTTTCATGTAAGGATTTGTCGGGAGAAAATGTCAAAGGCTTTTCTGATATCTTTTGCCAGCAGTACTGTACGGAAGATGGGTTGTAGTTTGTTAATACCTTCCGCGATGTGTTGTGTGAGGTGTATGGATAGTCTGTTAGTTGAATGCTTGAGCGTAGAGTCATGCTGTATGACTGAGAGTGTCACACTCTGGTCGACTCTGTTGTGGATATGTTTCTCAAGGAGTTCGATACTGATGACAGTATTGACGCTTGGGCGATACGAAGAAAGGAAGTTAGGTTCTTTAGAGGATTTCAGAATGAAGAGAATGATAGATAGCTTGACAGATATAAAAGGAAAAAAAAAAATGTTAGCCAAAAAAAAAAAACTATTTTATAGAAAAATAAACAAAATATATTGTAGCACTAAAGACCATGTAAATACAAGTTTAAGTCATAACCATCGTCACCGTCACTCAGCAAGAGATTATAGAAATGTCCTACACGGGAATTCTGTTTCTCAATATCTCTCAGCAAGAGGCAATAGGAGACACCTATAAGGGAAGGCTAATCCCCAACGTCTAACAGCAAGATACCAACTGAAAAAAAAAAGAATATAAACCACAGGAGAGACCAAGAAAAGAAGGGTGATTCTCAATATCTCTCACCAAGAGACCATAAGAGAGATCTGCAAGGAAAAATCGGTCCTCACTGTCTCTCAACAAGAGGTCCTAAGAGGGATTTTCGGGAGAACACAAGTGATTAGTACCTCTCAGCAAGAGACCATGGGAGAGACCCTACAGAGGAAGGCTGGCCCTCGTTATCTCTCAGCAAGAGATCATAGGAAAGACTATCCATAGGAGCGCAAGTCCTCAGCTGAGGAAGAGCCACCATCAGAGCTGTCGAGTATATTTGTGGCCGCCACCCCAAAACTTATATAATGAACGGTGACTTAAACCTTCCTCAGCAGGTTCACTGCTGCGCCACAATTGGGAATGGGAATTTCCCTGTCTTACCACTGGGTGGGTAGGAGAGAGAGAGAGAGAGAGAGAGAGAGAGAGAGAGTGTACCTGTATGGTAACTTAAGAATACTTTCGACGAGATTTTGCTGGTAGCAAGGGGTAGAGCGTTGCGCCCACTGCAGGAAAACAGTTACCAAGAACGGGTCGTGTGAGGTGGTTGTTGTCAAGTGTGATGTGTGAGGGGGACGACATTGTGTGTCTGCGGTCTTAATGCCAGCAGCTCACGCTTGGGCGAGACAGAAAAATTAAAAACAGCAACCTGGGCCAAAGTAGTGAAGCTTGACAGCAACTGAAGTGTTGGTTCACAGCGCAGCCGTCACTAAGCCTCCCAGTATCCAGGCGGATTGTATGTCTTCAGCCAAACATAAAGATTCTTTTGAATGTTTCTGGAGTTTCCATACGTGTTATATATTTCCCCTGTCTGTATGTTGGATAGTTGTTATGGCTTCGGCGTTAGGCTGTCATATATTTTTGTCTGATTTATATTTGATATGTTCCATAGCGTTTTTGAAGATTCAGTGCTTGTCTCTTCCTTGTCAAGAGGCGTTCAGGTTTAATACATTTTCTTTTATGCCTTCAGTTTGTTGCCATGCGTAGATTATCATATATCTTTTTCCTCTTCCTTCTTGGCTATATTGCCAGAGGCCTTTCAGTAGCCGAGACGATTTTCTTTTTTTTTGTGGATAAAGCACGTAAAGCTCATCACACATAATGCCCGATGAACATTACTTCTTTCTCTATGTCGCCACATAATACATAATTACTGATCCTCGGTTCATCTGGGACTGTCTTCAACATTTTGTTAAGTTTGCTTTTAAATGTTTCTGTAGCTGTCATGATTCTTACCAGTATAGCCTTCCTATTTCTTATTTCGTAAGGGTTTTGTATATTCTTGTCTGATATCTTTTTGGTGTAATCCAAGGAATTACTGCTGACGTAGCACCAAACCTGGCGGAAATTCTGCCGGACTAGAAGTGCTGAGAAGTGAGATTTAACCATTCAGCAGCAACCGGTTTGATTTTTCATTCCATTACATCTTATCATTCCTTCTATATTATCAATTTTTTCCATGTATGTTACACATTTTAGAAATGAAACGGGCATAACTCAGTATTACTTATTGATTTTCTAAGCATACAGAATACAAATGGTGAAGCCATTGGTCCAGAATATGCGCTACAGGAAACTTTCCCGCAAATCTTAAAGTAGATGCAAACTTATTTCTACATCATTCTACCTGACACTGACTACGTGCAGGCTTTGGATTCTGAGCAGGTCTCTGTAGTTCGACACACTTCACTGCAGGATCATCTGCAACCTTTAGCTGCGCAATTCTCAAGTCTTGGTCTCAAACTCTGTATCTAGATACTTTACAGTACACAACCCGTGCATTTATATGCACGTCAGATCAAGGACATAAAAGCAAATCGCCATTGGCCATCATGGCCTGGCCATAGTTTTGCTTGTGTGGTGTCGAGTCATTTGGCTAAGAATTCGCACGACAGCTGTCCTGGTAACGTGGTAATTCACCTTGTCTGGCGGCCTCTTCTTGGATGAGATTCGTCATCTGCAACACTTAATCTATGAGGTGAAAAGATAAACTTTTTCTTATTTGGTCACGTAAATTGACAGATTGCAGGCAGATGGTGATTTGTAGATCCCAGAGGAGTCAAGTGGCCTTCGTTTCATTATGCCATCTGCAGTGGGTAACTCCTCGTCCTTGTCTTCTAATATTTCCTGGAATAGCTGTCTTTTCAGCTTTAGATTTTTCAGCAAACTATAAGCTGGTACAAAGATTGTTCACTGTCACACAACAACCCTTCTTCATGTGTGTCTCAGGCAGACATGAGTTAGAAGGTCATGTGGCAGTACTTCGAGTGGGATCTTCGCCCACATCAGGCTTTCCATTGCCAGGGTATCTTCGATCTCATGTCTACAGGGAACCAGAAATTCAACTCTTGATTGACACGGTTTTGATGCCGATTTGTAGAAAAACAGCAGTTCATCGATGATTTAATTAAAGTGCATTACACAGAACTATGGAAGGGGTTCCAAGTCTCACATATGGAGAGAAATATTCCATCTGCTTTCCTCCTCGACAGGATTTAGCATTGTCGCGAACCTTTTATGATTCATAATGAGTTTAAACATACGTATGTCTGGTCAAGGAACCCTGGTATATACGCAGGCCCCATCCCTTGTTCCATTAATGTATTCTGTCCAACCCAAACTATATGAGCAATTTGGAATTACAAAAATATATCGTCATCTTCAAGAACAGTTCTAGAATTGCTGTCATTGACTTTCATGAATCTGAGTTTCGCGCCTCAGTGATCGTTACACAGGCTCTGCAACGAAGAACTGAAACGCACTCAAGAGAACTGTTCTCTTCACTACCTCGGTATGACTGGTGTATAATTACATTTCTGCTTCGGTATGACTCTCCGCTGGGGTGTGCTTCCGTCTCTCTCTCTCTCTCTCTCTCTCTCTCTCTCTCTCTCTCTCTCTCTCTCTCTCCAGTAATCTTCGTCCATGCCACACCAGGAGGATGAGGCAGGGCGTTGTCCTTAGTACCTCGAGAAGGCAAAGTATTTCGCCGAACGGAAGAAGACCCGTGAACGTTGCTGTCACGTGATTCCATGAGCGCGCCCATCGCTGATGAGTTATCCTGCTTCTTGTGTGTCATATACAGAGGCCCTCCCGCCGTCTGTTGAATCTGAGGTGTTAAGGTCCTTGGAGAAGACGCGATGCATCTCGATCAGGGATTCCTCTGTGTCTACTATATTGTGTCACTGTCTCTCTGTCAGATGTTGTAGGCTCAGAGTTGACTGGTAGCCTGAAATGATAGTCACAAATTATGCACATTCCATGTCGCAACTCACATTTGCAGGGAGCAAAAACTCATCGCTTGCTATCATATGTGCATGTACTTACGCGCTTTTGAAAAGCTCTGGAATGTTCTAGAATTTACCAGAATTTTGTTTTGTTGCATTCTAAAACATATCATAACAATGACAGAATTTCATAAAAGTCTGCGAATGTCAGGCTTTCACCTTTTCTTAACTCATGGTGACATTTGTCTGAATCCTGGTTAAGGCGGAGAAAGGCCGCTCTCTAATTCGGTTTCTTCCGTATTGGGAAGGCTTTTCGGTCGGTAACATTACTCTTGATTCCCTCAGCCTCCTGTCATGCGTAGCTTATCATAGATCTTAACTGTTTTTTTTTTTTCCATTCTTAGGCTGTTCGAGATTTTTCAACCTTTTGTAATAGTTCATTCGTTCTGGCCCCTCGATTTTACTTTTGAAAGTTTTCTTTCTTCATATTTTTAAGTTGTTTCTAACCTGATTATTCCCAAATGTTTAGCTGGCTACCCTCTGACGCAGCAGCGTTGAAATTTGGATTCTTATATTCGTGATCTTTATGCGTAGCAGTGCTCAATTTGGCTTCGTATATACGCGACCCTCTGGCGCAATAGTGATCTATTTAGCTTCGTATACACTCACTGTGTATTTTCACCTTTAGTTCTTTTTTTCTCCTGAGCTAAATGCTATTGTTTATCATACCATCATCGCTTAGCTTATCGTTGTGTTCCTTGAATTCAGGTATTTTTCATTTATGATAATTCCATGATCTTTGACGATTGCTTCTCTCTCTCTCTCTCTCTCTCTCTCTCTCTCTCTCTCTCTCTCTCTCCTTGATAGGCTTTTATAAGTAGATCGCATCTGATGTATTGTTCTTTGCTCCATTACATATTTGCTCAAATTTTCACTCATCAACCTCCATTAATTTCTTTCATCCCATTTGTAAAGTAATTTTAGGTCTATTGTGCCATATTTTTACTTTCTTTTTCTTTCTATCATCTTATCTTCTCACCTCCTCTCATGTCTTATGCCAAACATACGATCTTCTCTCTCTTATTTCTCTGTCCATGTCTGGTATTATTGCTCCATATAATACAGAAGCTTAACTCCGTTCTTTATGGCATCCCCGAGGGGACGTCCTATCCTGCAGGCTTGGTTCACTTCACTTCCATATTGAGTGTTACGTTCAATTATGAAACCCTCAATCCGTTATCCTGGGACACTTTTATCATATTGTTTAGCTTCTTTCTCTGGCAAAACCCCATAGTTTACATTGCCAGGTGGCTTACCATTGTCGAGAAAATTAGTGTCCATTATACTTTTCTTGCAATACTTTTTCATTCTGGTGAATTGTGAGTTGAGTCAATGCATTTTTAGCTAATACCCATGTTGGCCTTTATTTATTTGACTGATACTAATTCCAGCATTCACTTTTTTTAACCTTTTCTAAAGACTTTCATTATAGAGAGGGATTAAGGGTACTTATTTACGAGTTCTCATAATGAGACTTTGCCGACTTTTACAGCTAACGCGTAGCGCTTACCCATGAAAATCTACTGTTACGAAGAACGAGTCGTGAGAGTTACGTGCTGTTAAGTGTTATGTGTGACATGGAGAGACTCTATGTTTGTGGACTGAAAGCCAGCAGCCCACGTTCGGGTGAGGAAGAAAGAAAATGAGAGCCACCTGAAGTAAAAGAGTGAAACATGACAGTCATCAAAGTGCTGGATCATTGCTTTACCGTCGCTACACCCAGGAGGGTAGTACATGTCATGTACCTCCCTGGTCGGTGGCTGCCTACCACCTGCTACAGAGAGAGAGACAGAACGCCAAATGAAGCTGACGAGCAGAGAGGCTCCGGCAGCTGCTGACAGTTAAGAAAAAAACATAGAGAATATCCTGCTGAATTTTGGAATCGCAAGCAATTTTCACACATTCACACAGGAGGAAAAGCTCTGAGCCAAACATATCATTCTCAGGAATAAATCAGGGAGAAATGAGAGAGCTGTTGTATTCCACATCAAGAGACACGGGAGCTTGAATTTCATCATTGCTCCCGAAACCCTACTGAAAACTTTACTCTCTGTACGTATTTATGTATATGCGTATGTATGTATTTATGCGATTACTGTTTGTGTGTTACGGGGAGAGAGCTTTACACTCGTGTTTCCTCGTCTCTTAACCTTTCATATATGTACCGTGTTTTAAACTTATTCATACACACGCCCCAGCTTACGCCAAGTACCGAGACATCGACCAACCCAACTGGGAGGAAGAACAGCCAAATTGGCTGTGGGCTGGCTATCCGGGATGCAAAGTCGTTGACCATTAAACGGTTGGTTTGCATTGCTGACAGCTGCTACACAGATGAATTTGTATGTAGCATTTATGCATCTGGAAAATGTATATGATAGGGTTGATAGAGATGCTTTGTGGAAGGTATTAAGAATATATGGTGTGGGAGATAAGCGCCAGGAAACAGGAGAAGAAAGACCCATCCACACGTATACACGCATATACATACACGCACATATATGCACAATACATATATATACACACCAACATATGCATATTTATATCCATATACACACACTTGCATATACACATATAAACAGGTACATATCCATACTTGCTCGCCTCCATACGTTCCTGACTCCACCCCGCCCCAGAGGAAATAGGATCGCCACCCCCTGCGTCAGCGAGGTAGCGCCAGGAAACAGACTAAATGGCCACACTCGCTGACACTCAGTCTCTAGTTGTTATGTGAAATGCACTGAAACCACAGCTCCCTATCCCCAGCCAGGCCCCACATACCTTTCCATGGTTTACCACAGACGTTTCACATGCCCTGGTTCAGTCCATTGACAGCACGTCGACCATAGTATACCACATCGTTCCATTATACTCTATTTCGTGCACTCCTTTCACCCTCCAGCATGTTCAGATCCCGATCGCTCAAAATCCCTTTCACTCCATCCTTCCGCCTCCAATTTGGTCACCCGCTTCTCCTTGTTCCCTCCTCCTCTGACACATATATCCTCTTTGTCAACCTTTCCTCACTCATTCGTTCCATATGTCCAAACCATTTTAACACACCCTCTTGTGCTCTCCCAACCACACTATTATCACACATCTCTCTTACCCCAACATTACTTACACAATCAAAGCGTCTCACACCACATGTTGTCCTTAAACATTTTATTTCCAACACGTCCACCCTCCTCCGTACAACTCCATCTATAGCCTATGCCTCACAACCATATAATATTGTTCTTTCAAAAATACTCATTTTTTCTTTCTTGTATAATGTTTTCACTTTCCACACATTCTTCATTGCTCCTACAACATTCACACCTGCCTCACCCTGTGACTCACCTCTGTTTCTATGGTTCCGTTCACTGCCAAGTTCACTCCCAGATATCTAAAACACTTCACTTCCTCCAGTGTTTCTCCATTCAAACTCACATCCCATCTAACTTGTCCCCCAACCCTGCTGAACCTAATAACCATGCTCTTAGTCACATTTGCTCTCAGCTTTCTCCTTTCACACACTTCTCCAAACTCAGTTACCAACTTATACAGTTTCTCACTTAAATCAGCCACCAGTGCTGTATCATGGGTGAACAACAATTGACTCACTTCCCAGGCCCTCTCATCCCATCCTTAGACAAATTAAACAACCATGGGGACATCAAACACCCCTGCTGCAGACCAAACTTCACAGGGAACCAACCACTCTCCTCTTTTCCTACTCTTACACATGGCTTACACCCTTGATAGAATCTTCTCACTGCTTCTAACAGCTTACCTCCCATACCTTACATTCTTAAGATCTTCCACAAAGCCTCTTTATCAACCTTATCATATGCCTTTTCCAGATCCATAAATGCTACATACAAATCCTGTTTTTCCAAGTGTTTCTCACATAAATTCTTCAGGGCAAACTTTTGATCCACACATCCTCTACCAATTCTAAAACCACACTGATCCTCCACAGTCTGATGATCTGTACATGCCTTCACTCTCTCAGTCAGTACCCTCCCATACAGTTTTTCAGGAATACTCAACAAACTTATACCTCTGTAATTGAACATTCATCTTTATCCCCTTTGCCTTTGTACAATGGCACTATACATGCATTCTTTCACTCTTCAGGCACTTCACCATGATCCATACATACATTGAATATTCTTACCAACCAATCAACAACACAGTCACCGCCTTTCTTAAATTCAACAGTAATACCATTTAATCCCACTGCCTTGCTGGATTTCATCTTCCGCAAGGCTTTCACCACCACCTCTTTCTCCAGCAAACCACTCTCCCTGACTCTCTCACTTCACACACCACCCCAACCAGTACACCCAACATTTGCCACTCTATCATGAAACACATTCAACAATCCTTCAAAATACTCCATGTCCTCCTCACTCCATCACTTCCTGTTATGAACATGTCAATACTTGCTCATCCTTATTCATTCCTTAACTACCCCATCCATGACCAAACTAAACATCCATGGTTACATCATACACCCATGTTGCAGAATGACCTTCACTGGGAAGCAGTCACTCTCTTAACTTCCTACTCATACACGCACCTTACACCCATGATAAAAACTTCTCACACCTTCTATTAGCTTACGTCCCACACCATATATTCTCAAGACCTTCCACAAAGTATCTCACTCATCCCTTTCATATGCTTTCTCCAAATCAATAGATGCCACATACAAATCCATCTGTTTTTGTAAGTATTTCTCACACATTCTGCAAAGCAAACATCTGATCCATATATCCTCTGCTACTTCTAAAATCACACTGCTCCTCCCCAATCTGATGGTCTATACTTGCCTTCTTCCCTTCAATCAATACCTTTCCATATCATTTTTATATATATGCATTCTTCCAATCCTCAGGCACTTCATCATGATCCATACATACATTGAATATCCCTACCAACCAGTCAACAGCACTGTCCCTCCCTTTCTTAATAAATTCAGCTGCAATACCATCTAAACCCACACCTTGCCGGATTTCATCCTCCGCATGGCATTCTCCACCTCTTCTCTTTTTCCCAAACCACTCTTTTGGAGTCTCTCATTTCATATACCATCCCGACCTAAACACACAACATCTACCACTCTGTCATTAAACATATTCAGCAATCCTTCAAAATACTCCATCTCCTCCTCACTCTATCACTAACTGCCATCACTTCCCCTCTTACTCCCTTTCACCAGTGTTCCCATTTGTTATATTGTCTGTTGCATATTATTTACCTCCATCTAAAACATATTTTTATTTTCCCTAAAGTTTAATGATACTTGCTCACCCCATCTCTCATTTGCTCTCTTAACCCCATTCGCCTTCCTCTTGACCTCCTGCCACTTTTAAACATCTCCCAATCCTTTGCACTCCTTCCTTGTATGTACTGCCCAAATGTCTCTCTTTTCTCTTTCATGAGCAGCTTTACCCTCTCATTCTACCACTCATTACCCTTTTTGATCTGCCCACCTCCCACCTTTCACATACCACATGCATCTCTCGCACATGCCATCACTGCTTCCCGAAATACCTCCTGTTCCTTACCCACTCCCATCGCTTCATTTCCTCTCACCTTTTGGCATTCTGCACTCAGTTTCTCCAAGTATTTCCTTTTATATTTCTTCTTTCCAAGCTCACTTACTATCACCACTGTCTTCTCCTTGACATTGTTTTCTCTTTTTGCAAAACTTCTACAAATCTTCACCCTCACCTCACATCTAAAAGTCTCTTTTTTGTGCCAGTCAATTAATACTTAAACTGATAATGTCTTTTGACCATCTCTTTTACTCACATTTATATATTTGTGTATATCTTCCTCTTTACACCAGGTATTTCCAATCACCAGCCTTTTTTCAGCACACAACTGCACAAGCTCTTCACCATTTCCATTCATGACACTAAAACCACATGTGCACCAAATATACCCTCAATTGCCACATTACTTACATTCGCATTCAAATCACCCATCACTAATACCCAGGCTTGTGCACCAAAACTACTTACAAACTCACTCAGCTGCTTCCATAACTCTTGCCTCATGATCTTTCTTCTCATAGCCAGGTGCATAAGCACCAATAATCACCCATTTCTTGCCATTCATTTTCAGTTTCACCCACATCAATCTATAATTTACTTCCTTACACTCTCATACTCCCACAACTCCTGCTTCATGAGTAGTGCTACTCCTTCCTCTGCTCTTGACCTCTCACCAACCACTGACTTTGCTTCCAAGATGTTTCCAAAGCATTCTTCCCTTTAACCCCTGAGCTTCATGTCACTCAGGGTGGGAACATCCAGGTTTCTTTCCTCGAACATACTATGTATCTCACACCTCTTTTCATCCTGGTTATGTCCACATACATTTAGACATCCCACTCTGAGCTTTCAAGGAGGATAAACACTCCCTGCCTGACTCCTGTTTTCCTCTTTTAGAAATTGGAATACAAGAAGGGGAGGGTTTCCAGCCCACTGCTCCCACTCCCCTTGCACATCCAGGCCCCACAGACCATTCCATGGTTTACCTTGTACATTTCACATGCCCTGTTTCAGTCCATTGAGAGTATGTCGACCCCAGTATGCCACTTTGTTCCAGTTCACTGTATTTCCATGCATGCCTTTCACCCTCCTGCATGTTCAGGCCCTGATCGCTCAGAATCTTTTTCACTTCATCCTTCCCCCTCTAATTTGGTCTCGTGCTTCTCTTTGTTCCCTCCAGTGCTGACACATGTATCATCTTTGTCAAGGTTTCTTCACTCATTCTTTCCATGTGTCCAAACTATTTCAACACACCCTCTAAAGATCTCTCAACCACACTACTTTTGTTACCACACATCTCTCTTACCCTTTCATTTCTTACACGATCAAACCACCTCATACCACATATTGTCCTCAAATACTTCTTTTCCAACACATCCACCCACCTTCACACAAACGTATCAATAGCTCATGTCTCGCAACCATATAATATTGTTGGAACAGTGATTCCTTCAAACATATCCCTTTTTACTCTCCAAGATAACATTCTCCCTTTCCACACTATCTTCATTGCTCCCAGAACCTTCGCCCCCTCCCTCACTCTATGACTTACTTCCGATTTCTTTGTTTCATTCACTGCCAAGTCATTCCTAGATATCTAAACCAATTTGCTTCCTCCTGTTTTTCTCCATTCACACTTGCATCCCAAATAACTTGTCCCCCAACCCTTCTGAACCTGATAAACTTGTTTTTATTCACATTTACTCTCAACTTTCTCCTTTCACACACTCTTCCAAACTCAGTCACCAACATCTGCAGTTTCTGACTCATATCAGCCACCAGTGTTGTATCATCAGTGAATAACAACTGACTCACTTCCTAGGCTCTCTCATCCTTATCAGACTGCATACTTTCCCCTCTCTTCAAAACTTTTGCATTTAATTCTCTCATGACTCCCTTCATAGATGATTAAACAACCATGGTGACATCATACACCAGTGCCACAGATCGTCTTTCACTAGGAACCATTCACTCTCCTCTCTTCCTACTCGTACACATGCCTTACACCCTTGATAAAAACTTTCACTGCTTCTAGCAGCTTACCTCACACCATATATTCTTAAGACCCTCCACAAAGCATCTCTATCAGTTCTATCATATAACTTCTCTAGATCCATAAATCCCGCATACAAAAACATCTGTTTTTCTAGTATTTCTCACATACATTCTTCAAAGTAGACACCTGATCCACACATCCTTTACTGCTTCTAAAACCACACTGCTCCTCCCCAATCTGATGCGCTGTACATTCCTTCATCCTCTCAGTCAGTACCCTCCCATACAGTTTTCCAGGTATGCTCAACACTTATGCCTCTGTAGTTTGAATACTCACCTTTATCCCCTTTGCCTTTGTACAGTGGCACTATAAATGCATTCTGCCAATCCTCAGGCACTTCACCATATCCATACATACAATGAATATCCTTAACATCAATCAACAACACAGTCACCCCCCTTTCTTAATTAATTCAACTGTAATACCATCCAATCCCATCACCTTGCTAGATTTCATCTTCCTCAAGGCTTTCTCTACATCTTTTCTCTTCACCTAACTACTTTCCCCTACTTTCTCACTTTGCACACCACCCCAACCAAAACACCCTTCATCTGCCACTCTATCATCAAACACATTCAGCAATCCTTCAAAATGCTCAATTCATCTCCTCCTCGCTCCATCACTACCTGTTGTAACTTGCCCCCTTGTCCTGTCCACTGATGAACCCATTTGTTTTCTTGTCTTGCACATTATTTACCTCCTCCCAAAACTTCTTTTAATTCTCCCTAAAGTTTACTGGTACCCCTCTCACCCTAACTCTTATTTGCCCTCTCTTTCAACACTTGTTCCTTCATCTTGAGCAGAAGCTGCTTTCTCTTATGCCTCTCCTAGTCATTTTCACTCCTTCCTTGTAAGTATCGTCCACACACATCTCTTTTCTCATTCACTAAGAACTTTGCTTCTTCATCCCGCCACTCACTACCCTTTCTAATTTGCTCACCTTCCACCTTTCTCATGCCACATACATCTTTTGCACATGCCATCACTGCTTCCTTAAATACATCCCATTCCCCTCACTTCATTTGCTCTCACCTTTTGCCATCTACACTCAATCTCTCCAGGTATTTCTTCTCACAAGACTACTTTCCAAGCTCACTGTCACCACTCACTTCTCCTTGACATTCTCTCTTTTTCTTTTGAAAAACCTCCACATATCTTCACCTTCGCCTGCACAAATTAGTGATCAGACATCCCAACAGCTGCCCCTCTCAGGACATTTACTTCCAAAAGTCTCTCTTTTATACACCTATCTATTGATACGTAATCTAATAATGCCCATTGCCCATCTCTCCTACTCACATGTGTATACTTGTGTTTATCTCTCTTATTAAACTAGGTATTCCCAATCATCAAATCCACAAGCTTTTCACCATTTCCATTTACAACAATGAATAAGCTATGCATACCAATTTTATCTTCAACTGCCACATTACTCACTTTCGCATTAAGTCACCTGTTACTAATACCCGGTCTTGTGCACCAGAACTGCTGACACACCCACTCATTTGCTCCCAAAGCACTTGCCTCTCATGATCTTTTTTCTCACGACCAGGTGCATAAGCACCAATAATTACCCATCCCTCGCCATTCATTCAGTTTTATCCAGATCAATCTAGAATTTTCTTCCTTGCATTCTTTCACACACTACCACAACTCCTGCTTCAGGAGTAGTGCTACTCCTTCCTTAGCTCTTGTTCTCTCACCACTCCTGACTTAATTCCCAATACCTTTCCAAACCATTCTTCCCCCTTACCCTTTAACTTCATTTCAACCAGAGCCAGAATATCCAGGTTTCTTGCCTCAAACATACTACCTATCTATCCTTTCTTCTCATCTTGTTTTCATCCACACACATTCAAACACCCCAATCTGAGCCTCTGAGGAGGGTGAGCACTCCCCTCTAAGGCTCAATCTTCTGGTTTTGATGCTGCTTTGTTGGCATGAGAAATGGTGAATATGTATAAAAATATGAACATATTTATGCATAGCATAAATGAGATGGCCTTGATTAGTCCATTTGTTTGCACTTGTCTCACACAACTTAAGTAAAGGTAACAAGGAAATTGGGGAAAGGAAGTAGTAGGTTGAGGGATACTGTGAGTATTCAGGGCCTGAACAAACAGGAGAGTTTGAGATGTGCAAAGGATAAATCAAATCAGAGGGATTTGGTGTACAGGGATCAATTTGCTGTTAATGGGCTGACTCAGGGCATATGAAACTTTTTTGGCTAAACCAGGGCATATGAAACTGTTGGGTTAAATCAGGGAAAGGTTTGTAGAGTCTGGATGTGGTAGAGAGTGGACATGTGCGAATGAGGCCATTTTCTTTATTTACTCTTGAAACTAACCCACAAATGTGGCGAATGGCATATATGTATGAAGAAAGAAATGTTGCTGATGAATATATGTATTTTCTGGAAAGCTCTAAAATTCAGCATGTTCTAGTTTCCAGGCATGCTGAATATGTATTGTTTGTTGAAAGTGCCCCATAAGGGGTAACCTGACATTTTGATATTGCCCCTTACTTGGGGAAAGACTTTACCCTTGTTTTGTTTTTGAGTGGTTTTACTGAGTATCTAGCATCAAATAGTTAATGAAGTGTATGTTTTTTGTCAATGATTCATATTGCTCTGACAAGAGAAGATTGTCTAATATGCATCCTTTGAAATATCTTTCTATACAAAGTGATGCAAGTTATTTCTTTAGATGGTAGAAAAGCTGATAAATAAAGATCATCATTTAAGTATTCTCTTTATCTTTACTAGATTCTTACAAAAATTGCTAACTATCAAGTTGTGGTAATTGAGGGAGAAACTGGATGTGGAAAATCAACACAAGTACCTCAGTTTGTCCTTGATGAAGCTGTAGAAAAGCACCGCTACTGTAATATTGTGGTAACACAGCCACGGAAGATTGCTGCCACTTCCTTAGCTCGTCGAGTATGTAAAGAGAGAGGTTGGCCTCTTGGAAAGCTAGTTGGCTATAAGGTAAGATTCTATGTTTAAAGGAAAGTCTTAGGTAATTATTTATGTAGATAACTCTCAACAAATTCATATTGCTTGATTGCATTTTACAAAGTCATTGGAATATTTGAGAATAACAGGTTATGTGAATGGGAGAGTGGTAATTTAGAGGGTGGTGTCATGATGCACTGGGTAGCTGTTTGGGAAGGGGCAGTATGGTCGTAGGAGAGGAAAAGGATTTTTGGACCAGAATGGTAGTAGTAGTAGCAGATGGCAGGCAGCTATCCAGGGAGGTACTATCGCCTGGGTTTTAGGAGGGATATTAGCTGTGACACAGTGAGCTAGTGCTGCAGCACTTGTTATGTACCCTCATTTAGGCTCAGATTGCTGTCTTTTTTCCCTAGCCTCGACCACATGTTGGTTGCTGCTACCCAACCCGTCCCCCACTCTTTTTCTCAGATACAATACTTAACAACACATAACTCACACACCCCTTTATTTTTCCATTTTTTTTTCTTACCTTTCAAAACATGAAGATTAAGTATGTACAACCATCATATAATGCTCTGGCACCACTTTAGAGTGGCACCTCCAGTCAGTAGGGGTTAGGCAGATCATAGGGCCCACTTGACCCCTTCCTCCAACTGAGACCCACTCCCACTCCCATAAGTACAGCTCTTAGACCTGACTCTCTTTCTATTTATTTTTCCAACATTAATGGTTATAATTCTTACCTTTCTTCTGTTGAACACCTTCTGATTGCCTTATCCTCTGATCTTTTACATCTCTCTGAAATCCAACTGTCTAAGGCCGTTTCTTCTTTGCACTGTCAGATCGCCCGCTCTAATCTCTATCATCATTTCCACTCCAGGGGTGGAATTTGTGTCCACTGTAGAAGAAAGACACCTATTACATGCTTCGTGGATATTTAGTCTCCAATTTTTTCTTCTTCTATGTTGAAGGCTCCAGCATGGACAAAACTCTACATCAAGGCTGGTCCTTATTTGAAATATAGAGAGAATTATGAAGTGAAAAAAAAAAGATAAGGGAAAGTATTTACAAATTTTTGAGAAAGTGAAAAACCTGCCTTTTGAAATGTGCAAGGTCATAGTTATTAGAAAAGACATGAGAGGGTAGAAACTTCCAAAGCTTCGACGTGTAGGGAAAGAAGTAGGTATCAAATCAGCCCACCCTTGAGTTGCTGATGGCTACACAATAATCATGTGATGCAGCAGCTTGCCAAGTATTGGTAGAAAAGTGAACCAACATTGTGGCATAAAGCAAGGGAGTCAAGTTTGGAAGTTAGCTTGTGACAATTTATAAGTCAGACTGCTTGTGACTCAACTCTGTCGAGTAAAGATGCAGAGCTAGAACCACCCCAAATGTGAGAACAGTACTCCATACAAGGACAAATCAATCCCTTGTTTAAACAGAGCAGCCGTTCAGAAGAGAAGTTTCAAAATCTAAATAGGACACCCAGTGATGTAGCGGTTAGCTTTCCTGACTGTGATGCATTCAGAGGCTGCCCAGGGTCAAGCACATAGGTTCGAAATCTGGGTATGGCAGTTGGTCCATAGTCAACCCGACTGTTCATCCACTCCTAGGGGTTGGTTGATGAAATGGGTACCTGTATTTTCAATTTCAAAAAGGAGAAACAGAAGAAGGAGCCAGGCAGGGAGTGCTCATCCTCCTCGAAGGCTCAGATTATGGTGTCTGAATGTGTGTGGATGTAACCAAGATGAAAAGAAAGGAGAGATAGGTAGTATGTTTGAGGAAAGAAACCTG
>JAYMFT010420790.1:0-17658 GCA_038088735.1 Panulirus argus
AACTCACTTCCCAACTAACTCGTCCCTCAACCCTGCTGAACCTAATAACCTTGCTCTTATTCACATTTACTCTCAACGGTAGCGAGGCAGCATTAGGAACAGACGATTGAATTGGGTCAATGGCCCAGATCCGCTCCCCAACTCACAACAATGTCACCATCGATACTAGAGACCCTCTTCCAAACTTTGCCCCATAGGCCTCTCCGTGGTTTACTCTGACTGCTTCTCATGCCCTGCTTTAACCCATTATCAGCTGGACGCCCTCTGTATACCACATTCTTCCAATTCAGTCTATCCTTTTTACGCCCCACACCCTCCTGCAAGTTCAAAATCCGAAAACTCAAGCATCTTTCACTCCCTTTCGTTTCCTTAGTGTTCCTATTTTCCTTGTTCCTTCCACTTCTGACACGTAAACCATCCTCTCTGACTCATCCTTTCCATACACCCAAACCATTCCATCACATCCTCTTCAGCTTTTTTATATATACTAAACTCGTACGACCAAACTTCTTTCTTACGCGATTATTTGGGATCCGATCAAGGCTCCTCACATCTCAGACTCTCCTCAGACACGATTCTTTTTCCAACACATACACCGTTGTCCTCCGGACTTGTTATTTACGGCCAACTTCTCGCAATACCGATATAAGAATTACTGTGAACCAGACATTACGCTTCCCGTCTGAACCCATCAGACACTGATCACATTCTCCACACTGTGCCAAGGAGGAGCTAGTGGGCTAGAGCACCCCGCTGGAAGATCTGGTGGTGTAGAACACAGTGCTGGAGGAGCTGGTGGTTTAGAACACCCTGCTGGAAGATTTGGTGGTGTAAAACACATTGCTGGAGGAGATGGTGGTATAGAGAACCATGCTGGAAAATCTGGTAGTGTATAACACTGTGTTGGAGGAGATGGTGGTGTAGAGACGCCTGCTGGAAGATCTGGTGGTGTAAAATACTGTGTTGGAGGATATGGTGGTGTAGAGAACCCTGCTGAAAGATCTGGTGGTGTAGGACACTGTGTTGAAAAAGATGGTGGGCTAGAGAACCGTGCTGGATTTCTGGTAGTTTAGAACACTGTGTTGGAGGAGCTGTTAGTGCAGAGACCCCTGCTGGAAGATCTGGTGGTGTTGAACACTGTGCTGGAGGAGCTGGGTGTGTAGAACACCCTGTTGGAAGATCTGGTGGTATTGAAGACTGTGTTGGAGGGGATGGTGGTGTAGAGCACCCTACTGGAAGATCTAGTGGTGTAAAAACCTGTGTTGGAGGAGCTGGTGCTTTAGAGCACCCTGCTGGAAGATCTGGCTGTGTAGAACACTGTGTTGGAGGAGATGGTAGTGTAGAGCACCCTGGTGGAAGATCTGGTGGTGTAGAACACTGTGTTGGTGGAGATGGTGGTGTAGAGCACCCTCCTTGAAGATCTGGTGGTGCAAAACACTGTGTTGGAGGAGATGGTGGTGTAGAGAACACTGTTGGATGATTTGGTTTTGTATAACACTGTGTTGGAAGAAATGATGGTATAGAGGATCCTGCTGGAAGATTTGGTGGTGTAGAAAAATGTGTTGGAGGATCTCGTGGTATAGAGCACCCTGCTGGAAAATCTGGTGGTGTAGATCACTGTGATGGAGGAGCAGGAAGTGTAGAGAATCCTGGTGGAAGATCTGGTGGTGTAGAACACATTGTTGGAGGAGATGGTGGTGTGGAGAACCCTGCTGGAAGATCTGGTGGCGTAGAACACTTTGTTGGAGGAGATGGTGGTGTAGAAAACCTTGCTGGAAGATCTGGTGGTGTAGAACACTGTGTTGGAGGATATGGTGGTGTCGAGAACTTTGCTGGAAGATCTGGTGGCGTAGAACACTTTGTTGGAGGAGATGGTGGTGTAGAAAACCTTGCTGGGAGATCTGGTGATGTAGAACACTGTGTTGGAGGATATGGTGGTGTAAAGCACCCTGCTGGATGATCTGGTAATGTAAAACACAGTGTTGGATGACCTGGATGTGTAGACCACCCTGCTGGAAAATTTGGTGGTGTAGAGCACTGTGTTGGAGGATATGGTGGGGTAGAGAACTCTGCTGGAAGATCTGGCTGTGTAGAACACTGCGTTGGTGGAGCTGGTGGTGTAAAGAACCCTGCTGAAAGATCTGGTTGTGTAGAAAACTGTGTTGGAGGAAATGGTGGTGTAGAGAACCCTGTTAGAAGATCTGTAGGTGTCGAACACTGTGTTGGCGGAGCTGGTGGTGTAACCTCCTGGAAGATCTGGTGGTTTAAACCACTGTGTTGGAGGAGATGGTGGTGTAGAAAACCGTGCTGGAAGATCTGACGGTATAGAACACTCTGTTGGAGGATATAGTGGCGTAGAGAGCCCTGCTGGAAGATCTGGTGGTGTAGAACATTGTGCTGGAGGAGATGGTGGGCTAGAGAACCACGCTGGAAGATATGGTGTTGTAGAACACTGTGTTAGTGGAGCTGGATGTGTAGAGAACCCTGCTGGAAGATCTGGTGGTGTTGAACACTGTGTTGCAGGAGCTGGTGGTGTAGAGACCCCTTCTGGAAGATCTGGTGGTATAGAACATTCTGTTGGAGGACCTGGTGTAGAGCACCTTGCTTGAAAATTTGGTGGTGTAGAACAATGTGATGGAGGAGCTTTTGGTATAGAGCACCTTCGTGGAAGATCTGATGGTGTAGAATATTGTGCTGAAAAAGATGGTGGTGTAGAGCACCCTGCTGGAAGATCTGGTGGTGCAAAAAAATGTATTGGAGGAGATGGTGTAGGGAACACTGCTGGATGATTTGGTGTTGTAGAACACTGTGTTGGAAGAAATGGTGGTATAAAGGATCCTGCTCGAAGATCTGGTGGTGTAGAACACTGTGCTGGAGGAGATGGTGGTGCAGAGAACCCTGCTGATAGGTCTGGTGGTGTAGAACACTGTGTTGGAGGAGATGGTGGTGTACAGCACCGTGCTGGATGATCTGGTAATGCAGAACACAGTCTTGGATGACCTGGATGTGTAGAGCACCCTGCTGGAAAATATGGTGGTGTAAAACACTGTGTAGGAGGATATGGTGGTGTAGAGAACGCTGCTGGAAGATCTGGTTGTGCAGAACACTGAGTTAGAGGAGGTGGTGGTGTAGAGCACCCTGCTGGAAGATCTGGTAGTATAGAACACTGTATTGGAGAAGATGGTGGTTTAGAGAACCCAACTTGAATATCTGGTGGTGTACAACACTGTGTTGCAGGATCTGGTAGTGTAGATCACCGTGCTGGAAGATCTGGTGGTGTAGAAAACTATGCTGGAGTAGCTGGTGGTGTAGAGGCCCCTCCTGGAAGATCTGGTGGTGTAGAACACTGTGTTGGAGGACCTGTTGGTTTAGAGCTCCCTGCTGGAAAGTTTGGTGGTGTAGAACACTGTGATGGAGGAGCTGGTGGTGTAGAGCACCCTGGTGGATGTTCTGATGGATAAGAACACTGTGTTGGAAGAGATGGTGGTGTACGGAACACTGCTGGAAGATCTGGTGGTGTAAAACACTGTGTTGGAGTAGATGGTGGTGTAGATATCCCTGCTGGAAGATCTGGTGGTGTAGAACACTGTGTTGGAGGAGATGGTGGTGTAGAACACATTGCTGGATGATCTGATGATGTAGAGTACAGTGTTGGAGGACCTAGAGGTGTAGAGCACACTGATGGAAAATCTGGTGGTGTAGAACACTGTGAAGGAGGATCTTGTTGTGTAGAGCACCCAGATGGAACATCTGGTGGTGTAAAACACTCTGTTGGAAGAGATGTTAGTGTAGAACACATTACTGGAAGATCTGGTGGTGTAGAGCACTGTGTTTGAGGAGAAGGTTCTGAAGAGAACCCTGATGGAAGATCTGGTTGTGTAGAAGACTGTGTTGCAGGAGCTGGTGGTGTAGAGAACCCAACTGGAAGATCTGGTGGTGTAGAACTCTATGTTGGAGGAGATGGTGGTGTAGAGAACCCTTCTGGAATATCTGGTGGTGTAGAACACTGTGTTGGAGGAAATTGTGCTCTAGAGAACCCTGCTGGAAGATCTGTTGGTGTAGCACACTGTGTTGGAGGATATGGTGGGGTAGAGAACCCTGCTGGAAGATCTGGGGTGTATAATACTGTGTTGAGGGAGCTGGTGGTGTAGAGCACCCTGCTAGAAGATCTGGTGGTGAAGAACACTGTGTTGGAAGAGAGGGTGGTGTAGAGAACCCTGCTGGAAGATATGGTGGTGTAGAACACTGTGTTGCAGGAACTGGTGGTGTAGAGAAACCTGCTGGAAGATCTGGTGGTGTAGAACACTCTGTTGGAGGAGATGGTTGTGTAGAGAATCCTGTTGGAAGATCTGGTGGTGTAGAACACTGTGTTGGAGGAGATGGTGGTGTAGAGCACCCTGCTGGATGATCTGATGATGTCGAACACAGTGTTGGAGGAGATGGTGGTGTAGAGCACCCTGCTGTAGGTTCTGATGATGTAGAACACTGTGTTGGAGGAGATGATGGTGTAGAGCACCCTGCTAGATGATCTGATGATGTAGAACACAGTGTTGGAGGACCTGGAGGGGTAAAACACCCTGCTGGAAAATCTGGTGGTGTATAACACTGTGATGGAGGAGCTTTTAGTGTAGAGCACCAAGGTGGAACATCTGGTGGTGTAGAACACTCTATTGGAAGAGATGTTAGTGTTAGAAGACACAACTGGAAAATCTGGTGGTGTAGAGCACTGTGTTGGAGGAGATGGTGGTGTAGGGAACCCTGATGGAAGATCTGGTTGTGTAGAAAACTGTGTTGCAGGAGTTGATGGTGTAGAGCACCTTGCTGGAAGATCGGGTGGTGTAGAACACTGTGTTGGAGGAGATGGTGGTGCAGAGATCCCTGCTTCAAGATCTAGTGTTGTAGAAAACCGTGTTGGAGGAGATTGTGCTGTAAAGAATAATGCTGTAGCATCTGTTGTTGTAGAAGACTGTGTTGGAGGATAGGTGGGGTAGAGAAACCTGCTGGAAGATCTGGGGTGTAGAACACTGTGTTGAAGGAGATGGTAGCGTAGAGCTTCCTACTGGAAGATCTGGTGGTGTAGAACACTGTGTTGAAGGACATGGTGGTGTAGAGAATCCTGCTGGAAGATCTGGTGGTGTAGAACACTGTGTTGGAGGAGCTGGTGGTGTAGAGCACCCTGCTGGAAGATCTGGTGGTGTAGAAAACTATACTGGAGTAGCTGGTGGTGTAGAGATCCTTGCTGGAAGATCTGGTGGTGTAGAACACTGTGTTGGAGGACCTGGTGGGTTAGAGCACCCTGCTGGTAAATTTGATGATGTAGAACACTGTGATGGTGGAGCTGATGGTGTAGAGCACCCTGATGGAAGATCTGATGTTGCAGAACACTGTGTTTGAAGAGATGGTTGTGTAGAGCACCCTATTTGAAGATCTGGTGGTGTAGTACACTGTGTTGGAGGATATGGTGGTGTAAGGAACCCTGCTGGAATATCTGGTGTGTAAAACACTGTGTTGAAGGAAATGTTGGTTTAGAGAACCCTGCTGGATGATCTGATGATGCAGAACACAGTATTGGAGGACCTGGAGGTGTAGAGCACCCTGCTGGAGAATCTGGTGGTGTAGAACACTGTGATGGAGGAGCTTGTTGCGTAGAGCGCTCTGTTGGAAGATCTGGTGGTGTAGAACACTGTGTTGGAAGTGATGGTAGTGTACAACACCCTACTGGAAGATCTGGTAGTGTAGAGCACTGTGTTTTAGGAATATGGTGGTGTAGAGCACCCTGATGGAAGATCTGGTGGTGTAGAACACTGTGTTGGAGGATATGGTGGGGTAGAGAACCGATCTGGATGATCTGGGGGTGTAGAACACTGTGTTGGGGGAGCTGGTGGTGTAGAGCACCCTGCTCGAAGATTTCGTGGCGTAAAACACTCTGTTGCAGGAGATGGTGGTGTAGAGAAACCTGCTGGAAGATCTGGTGGTGTAGAACAGTGTGTTGGAGGAGATGGTGGTGTAGAGAACCCTGCTGGAAGATCTGGTGGTGTGGAACACTGTGTTGGAGGTAATGGTGGTGTACAGCAGCTTGTTGGCAAATGGTGGTGTAGAACATTGTGCTGGAAGAGCTGTTGGTGTAGAGCACCTTCTTGGAAGATATGGTGGTGTAGAAAACCGTGTTAGAGGAGCACCTGATGAGGAGAACGCTGCTGAAAAATCTGGTGGTTTAGAAAACTGTGATGGAGGAGCTGGTGGTGTAGAGCACCTTGCTGGAAGATCTGGTGGTGCAGAACACCGTGTTGGAGGAGATTTTGGTGTAGATAACCCTGCTGGAAGATTTGGTTGTGTAGAAAACTCTGTTGGAGGATATGGTGGTGTAGAGAACCCTGCTGGAAGATATAGTGGTGTAGAACACTGTGTTGAAGAAGATGGTGGGGTAGAGAGCCCTGCTGGAAGATCTGGTGATGTATAACATTGTGTTAGTGGAGCTGGTGGTGTAAAGAACACTGCTGGAACATCTGTGGTGTAGAACACTCTGCTGGTGGAGCTGGTGGTGTAGAGCACCCTGCTGGAAGATCTGGTGATGTAGAACACTGTGTTGGAAGAATTGGTGTTCTAGAGCACCCTTCTGGAAGATCTAGTGATGTAGAACACTGTGTTGCAGAAGATGGTGGTGCAGAGAACCCAGCTGGAAGATCTGGTGGTATAGAACACTGTGTTTGAAGAGATCGTGGTGTAGAGAACCCTGATGGAAGATCTGGTGGTGTAGAAAACTTTGTTGGAGTAGCTGGTGGTGTAGAGCAACGTGCTGGAAGATCTGGTGGTGTAGAACACTTTCCTGGAGGAGCTGTTGGTGCAGAGACCCCTGCTGGAAGATCTGGTGGTGTAGAACACTGTTGGAGGACCAGGGTGTGCAGAACACCCTGCTTGAAAATCTGGTGGTGTAGAGCACCCTGGTGGAATTTATGGTGGAGTACAACACTATATTGAAGGAGTTCGTGGTGTAGATAACCCTGCTGGAAGATCTGGTGGTGTAGAACACTCTGCTGGTGGAGATGGTGCTGTAGAGCACCCTGTTAGAGGATTTGGTGGTGTAGAAAACTCTGTTGGAGGAGATGGTGGTGTAGAGAACCCTGCTGAAAGATCTGGTGGTGTAGAACAGTGTGTTGGAGGAGCTGGTGGTGTAGAGCACCCTGCTGGATGATCTAGTGGTGTAGAACGCTGTGTAGAAGTAGATGGTGGTGTAGAGAACCCTGCTGGAAAATCTGGTGGTGTAGAACACTATGTTGGAGGAGATGGTGGTGTAGAGAACCTTGCTGGAAGATCTGGTGGTCTACAACATTGTGTAGGAGTAGATGGTGGCGTAGAGAATCCTGATGGAAGATCTGGTGGTGTAGACCACTGTGTTCGAGGAGATAGTGGGGTAGAGAACCCTGCTGGAAGATCTGCTGATGAAGAACACTGTGTTGATTGAGCTGGTGGTGTAGAGAACCCTGCTGGAAGATCTGGTGCTGTAGAACACTGTACTAAAGGAGGTGGTGGTGCAGAGCACCCTGCTGGAAGATATGGTGGTGTAGAACACTGTGTTGGAGGAGACGGTTGTGTACAGAAACCTGCTGGAAGATCTGGTGGTGTAGAACACTGTGTTGGAGGAGATGATGGTGTAGAGAACCCTGCTGGAAGATATGTTGGTGTAGAAAATTGTGTTGGAGGATATTGTAGTGTAGAGAACCCTGCTGGAAGATCTGGTGGTGTAGAACACTGTGTTGCAGGAGCTGGTGGTGTAAAGCACACTGCTGCAAGATCTGGTGGTGAAGAAAACTATGCTGGAGGAGCTGGTGGTGAAGATACCCCTGCTGGACGATCTGGTGGTGTAGAACGCTGTGTTTAAGGAGATGGTGGTGCAAAGCACCCTGCTGGAAGATCTGGTGGTGTAGAACACTGTGTTGGAGGAAATGGTGCTGTAGAGCAGCCTGCTGGAAGATCTGGTGGTGTAGAACAATGTGTTGGAGGAGATGGAGTGGTAGAGAGTCCTGCTGGAAGATTTGTGGTGTAGAACACTGTGCTGGAGGAGCTGATGGTGTAGAGCACCCTGCTGGAAGACCTGTTGGTGTAGAACACTGTGTTGGAAGAGATGGTGGTGTAGAGCACCCGGCTGAAAGATTTGGTGGTATAGAACACTTTGTTGGAAGAGATGGTGGTGTAGATAACCCTGCTGGAAGATCTGGTCATGTAGAACACTGTGTTGGAGGAGATGGTAGTGTAGAGCACCCTGTTGGAAGATCTGTTGGTGTAGAACAATGTGTTGGAAGAGATGGTGGTGTAGAGCACCCGGCTGAAAGATCTGGTGATATAGAACACTTTGTTGGAAGAGATGGTGGTGTAGATAATCCTGCTGGAAGATCTGGTCATGTAGAACACTGTGTTGGAGGAGCTAGTGGTGTAGAGCACCGTGCTGGAAGATCTGGTGGTGTAGAACACTGTGTTGGAGGAGCTGGTAGTGTAGAGACCCCTGCTGGAAGATCTGGTAGTATAGAACACTATGTTGGAGGATATGGTGGTGTAGAGAGCCCTGCTGGAAGATCTGGTGGTATAGAAAATTGTGTTGGAGGAGATGGTGGTGTAGAGCACCCAGGTGGAAGATATGGTGGAGCAGAACACTGTGTTGGAAAAGATGGTTGTGTAGAGAATCCTGCTTGAAGATCTGGTAGTGTAGAACACTGTGTTGGAGGAGATGGTGGTGTAGAGCACCCTGCTGGAAGATATGGTGGTGTAGAACACTGTGTTGGAGGAGCTGGTGGTGTAGAGCACCCTGCTGGAAGATATGGTGGTGTAGAAAATTGTGTTGGAGGAGATGGTGGTGTAGAGCACCCTGTTGGAAGATATGGTGGTGTAAAATACTGTGTTGTAGGAGATGGTGATGTGGAAAACCCTGCTGGTAGATCTGGTGGTTTAGAACACTGTGTTGGAGGAGCTGCTGGTTTAGAGCACGCTTCTGGAAAATTAGGTGATTTAGAACACTGTGATGGAGGAGCTGGTGGTGTAGAGCACCCTGGTGGAAGATCTGGTGGTGTAGAACACTGCGTTGGAGGATATGGTGGTATAGAGCCAACTGATGGAAGATCTGGTGGTTTAGAACACTGTGTTGGAGGAGCTGGTGGTGTAGAGCACCCTGCTGGAAGATATGGTGGTGTAGAAAATTGTATTGGAGGACCTGGTGGTGTAGAACACCCTAATGGCAAATCTGGTGGTGTAGAACACTGTGATAGAGGAGCTGGTGGTGTAGAGCACCCTGCTGGAAGATATGGTGGTGTAGAACATTGTGATGGAGGAGCTTGTTGTGTAGAGCACCCTGCTGGAAGATCTGGTAGCGTAGAAAACTGTGTTGAAGGAGATGGTTGTGTAGAGCACCCTGCTGGAATATCTGGTGGTGTAGAACACTGTGTTGGAGGAGCTGGTGGTGTAGAGCACCCTGCTGGAAGATCTGGTGGTTTAGAACACTGTGTTGGAAGAGATGGTGGTGTAGAGCACCTTTCTGGAATATCTGGTGGTGAATAACACTGTGTTGAAGGAGCTGGTGGTGTAGAGCACCCTGCTGGAAGATCTAGTGGTTTAGAACACTGTGTTGGAGGAGCTGGTGGTGTACAGCACCATGCTGGAAGATCTGGTGGTGTAAAACAATGTTTTGGAGAAGCTGATGGTCTAGAGCACCCTGTTGGAAGTTCTGGTGGTGTAGAACACTGTGTTGGAGGATCTAGGGGTGTAGAGCACCGTGCTAGAATATCTGGTGTTGTAGAAAACTCTGTTGGAGGAGATGGTGCCATAGAGCACCATGCTGGAAGAACTACTGGTGTAGAACGCTGTGTTGTAGGAGCTGGTAGTGTAGAGCACCCTCTTGGAAGGTCTGGTGGTGTAGAACACTCTGTTGGAGAGCTGGTTGTGTAGAGCACCCTGCTATAAAATCTGGTGGTGTAGAACATTGTGTTGGAGGAGATGGTGGTGTAGAGCAACCAGCTGGAACATCTGATGATTTAGAACAAGGTATTGGAGGCGTTGGTATTGTAGAGCACCCTGTTGAAAACTGTGTTGTTGGAGATGATGGTGTAGAGCACTTTGCTAGAAGAACTGGTGGTGTAGAACAATTTGTTGGAGGAGATTGTGGTGTAGAGCACCCTGTTGGAAGATCTGGTGGTATAGAACACTGCGTAGGAGGAGCTTGTAATGTAGAGCACCGTGCTGGAAGATCTGGTGGTGTAGAACACTGCGTTGGAAGATTTAGTGGTGTAGAGCACCGTGCTGGAAGATCTGGTGGTGTTATACACTCTTTTGAGCAGGAGGTGGTATAGAGCACAAAGCTGGAAGATCTGGATGTGTAGAACACTCTGCTGGAGGAGCTGGTACTTTAGAGAACCTTTATGGAAGATCTGGTGGTTAAGAACACGGTGTTGGAGGAGATAGTTCTGTATAGCACCTTGCTGAAAGATCTGGTGGTGTAGAACACTCTGTTGGAGGAGCTAGTGGTGTAGAGCAAAATGCTGGAAGATCTGGTGGTGATAAACACTGTGTTGGAGGATATGGTAGTGTAGTGCACCGTGTTGGAAGATCTGGTGGTGTAGAAAATTGTGTTGGAGGAGCTGGTAGTGTAGAGCACCCTGCTGGAAGATCTGGTGGTGTACAAGACTGTGCTGGAGGAGCTAATGTTGTAGAGCAACGTACTGGAAGATCTGGTGGTGTAGAACACTGTTTTAGAGGAGCTGGTAGTGTAGAGCACCCTGCTTGAAGATCTGATTGTGTAGAACACTGTGTTGGTGGAGCTAGTGGTGTAGAGCACCGTACTGGAAAATATAGTGGTGTAGAACACTGTGTTGAAGGATATTTTGGTGTAGAGCACAGTGCTAGACGATCTGGTTGTGTAGAACACTGTATTGGAGGAGCTGACGTTGTAGAACACCCTGCTGGAAGATCTGGTGATGTAGAGCACTGTGTTGGAGGAGCTAGTGGTGTAGAATACGGCCCTGGAAGATTTGGTGGTATAGAACGCTGTGTTGGGGGAGATGGTAGTGTAGAGCACTGTGCTGGAAGATCCGGTGGTGTAGAACACTGTATTGGAGGAGGTAGTGGTGTAGAGCACCGTGCTGGAAGATCTGGTGGTCTTAAACACTGTGTTGGAGGAGATGGTAGTGTAGAACTCACTGCTGGAAGATCTGGTGGTGTAGAACAATGAGCTGGAGGAACTGGTGGTGTAGAGCACCCAGCTGGAAGGTCTAGTGGTTTAGAACACTGTGTTGGAGGGGCTGATAGTGTAAAGCACCCTGCTGGAAGATCTGGTGGTGTAGAACACTGTGTTGGAAGGGCTAGCGGTATAGAGCACATTGCTGGAAGACCTGGTTGTGTAGAACACTGTGTTGGAGGATATGGTGGCGTAGAGCACCCTGCTGGAAGATTTGGTGGTGTAGAACACTTTGTTGGAGGATCTAGTGGTTTGGAGTACCGTGCTAGAATATCTGTTGGTGTAGAACACTCTGTTGGAAGAGATGGTGGTATAGAGCACCATGCTGGAAGATATGGTGGTGTAGAACATTGTTCTGGAGGAGCTGGTAGTGTAGAGCACCCTCCTGGAAGATCTGGTGGTGTAGAACACTGTGATGGAGCAAATGGTGGTGTAGAGAACCCTGCAGGAGGATCCGGTGGTGTAGAACACTGTGCTGGAGGAGCTGGTAGTGCAAACCACCGTGCTGGAAGATCTGGTTTTGTAGAGCGCTGTCTTGGAGGAGCTGGTAGTGTAGAACACCCTTCTGGAAGAACTGGTGGTGTAGAACACTGTGTTGGAGGATCTAGTGGTGTAAAGCACCGTGCCGGAATATCTGGTAGTGTAGAACACTGTTGGAGGAGAAGGTGGTATAGAGCAAAATGCTGGAAGATCTGGTGGTGTAGAACACTGTGTTAGGGGAGCTGGTAGTGTAGTGCACCTTGCTGGAAGATCTGGTTGTGTAGAACACTGTGTTGGAGAAGCTTTTGGTGTCGACCAGCGTGCTGGAAGATCTGGTGGTTTAGAACACTGTGTTGGAGGAGATGCTGGACTAGAGCACCCTGCTTAAAGATCTGTTGGGGTAGACCAATGTATTGGAGGAGCTGGTTGTGTAGAGCACCCTGATGGAAGATCTTTTGGTGTAGAACACTATGTTGGAGTAGCTGGTAGAGTAGAGCACCCTGCTGGAAGATCTAGTGGTGTTGAACAGTGTGTTGGAGGAGATGAAGGATGTAGAGCACCGTGCTGGAAGATCTGATGGTGTAGAACACTGTATTGAAGGAGCTAGTGGTGTAAAGAACTGTGCTGCAAGATCTGATTGTGTAGAACACTGTGTTGGAGGAGCTGGTAGTGTAGAGCACCCTGTTTAAGATCTGTTTGTGTAGAATACTGTGTTAGAGGATTTAGTGGTGTAGAGCCCCGTGCTGGAAGATCTGATGGTGTTACACTCTCTGTTGGAGGAGAAGGTGGTATAGAGCACAATGCTGTGGTGTAGAACACTCTGCTGGAGGAGCTGGTCGTATAGAGAGCCATTCTTGAAGATTTGGTGGTGTAGAACACTGTGTTGGAGGACCTAGTTGTGTATAGTACCCTGCTGAAAGATCTGGTGGTGTAGAACACTGTGTTGAAGGAGCTAGTGGTGTAGAGCACCGTGCTAGAAGATCTAGCGGTGAAGAATACTGCGTTGGAGGAGATTATTGTGTAGACCACCGTTCTAGAAGATGTGGTTGTGTAAAATACTCTGTTGGAGTAGCTGGTAGTGTAGAACACCGTGTTGGAAGATGTGGTGGTGTAGAAAACTAAGTTGGAGGAGATGGTGGTGTAGAGCACCCTGCTGGAAGATCAGGTGATGTAGAACGCTCTGTTGGAGGAGCTGGTGGTGTAGAGCACCGTGCTGGAAGATCTTCCGTTGAACAATTTGTTGGAGGAGCTGGTGGTGTAGAGAACCCTCCTGGAAGATCTGGTGGTGTAGAACAATCAGTTGCAGGAGATGGTGGTGTAGAGCACCCTGCTGGAAGATCTGGTGTTGTAGAACACTGTGTTGGAGGAGCTAGTGGTGTAGAGCACAGTGCTTGAAGATTTGTTGGTGTAGAACACAGTTTTGGAGGAGCTGGTAGTGTAGAGCACCGTGCTGGAAGATCTTGTAGTGTAGAACACTGTAATGGAGGAGCTGGTGGCGTAGAAAACCCTGCTGTAAGTTTTGGTGGCGTAGAACACTGTGTTGGAGGATATGGTGGTGTAGAGCACCCTGCTGGAGGATCTGGTGGTGTAGAACACTGTGTTGGAGGAGCTGTTAGTATTGACCACCGTGCTGGAAGATCTGGTGGTGTAGAACACTGTGTTGGAGGAGATGATGATGTAGAGCACCGTTTTAGAAGATCTGTTATGTAGAACACTGTGTTGGAGAAGCTGGTATTGTAGAACACCCTGCTGGAAGATCTGGTGGTTTAGGAAACTGTGTTGGAGGAGATGGTGGTGTAGAGCACCGTGCTGGAAGATCTGGTGGTGTAGAACACTGTTGGAGTAGCTGGTAGTGTAGAGCACCATACTGGAAGATTTGGTGGTGTAGAACACTGTGTTGGAGGAACTAGTAGTGTAGAGCACCCTGCTGGAAGATCTTGTAGGGTGAAAAACTGTGTTGGAGGAGCTGGTAGTGTAGAATACGGTCCTGGATGATCTGGTGGTGTGGAACATTGTATTGGAGGAGATGGTGGTGTAGAGCACCGTGCTAGAATATATGGTGGTGTAGAACAGTGTGTTGGAGGAGATGGTGGTGTAGAGCACCGTGCTGCAAGGTCTGGTGGTGTAGAACACTGTGTTGGAGGAAATGGTGGTGTAGAGCACCGTGTGAGAAGATCTGGTGGCGAAGAACAATGTGTTGGAGGAGATGGTTGTGTAGAGCACCCTGCTGGAAGATCTGGTGGTGTAGAACACTGTGTTGGAGGAGATGCTGGTGTAGAGTACCGTGCTAGAAGATCTGGTGGTGTAGAACAGTGTGTTGGAGGAGATGGTGGTGTAGAGCACCGTGCTGGAAGATCTGGTGGTGTAGAACTATGTGTTGGAGGAGATGGTGGTGTAGAGCACCCTGCTAGAAGATCTGGTTGTGTAGAACACTGAGTTGGAGGAGCTAGTGGTGTAGAGCACCGTGCTGGAAGATCTGGTGGTGTTATACACTCTGTTGGAGGAAATAGTGGTATAGAGCACAATGCTGGAAAATCTGGTGGTGTAGAACACTCTGTTAGAGCAGCTGGTAGTTAAGAGAACCGTGCTCGAAGATCTGGTGATGTAGAACACTGTATTGGAGGAGCGAGTTGTGTATAGCACCCTGCTGAAAGATCTGGTGGTGTAGAACACTGTGTTGCAGTAGCGAGTGGTGTAGAGCACTATGCTGGAAGATCTAGTGGTGTAGAACACTGTGTTGGAGGAGGTGATTGTGTAGAGAACCGTGCTAGAAGATGTCGTTGTATAGAACACTCTGTTAGAGAAGCTGGTAGTGTAGAACACCTTGCTGGAAGATCTGGTGGTGTAGAACACTAAGCTGGAGGATATGGTGGTGTAGAGCACCCTGCTGGAACATCTGATGATGTAGAACACTGTGTTGGAGGAGCTAATAGTTAGAGCACCCTGCTGGAAGATCTGGTGGAGTAGAACACTCTGTCGGAGTAGCTGGTAGTGTAGAGTACCATACTGGAAAATCTGTTGGTGTAGAACACTCTGTTAGAGGAGCTGGTGGTGTAGAGAACCCTGCTGGAAGATCTGGTGGCGTAGAACACTGTGTTGGAGGAAATGGTGGTGTAGAGAACCCTGCAGGAGGATCCGGTGGTGTAGAACACTGTGTTGGAGGAGCTGGTAGTGTAAACCACCGTGTTGGAAGATCTGGTTTTGTAGAGCGCTGTCTTGGAGGAGCTGGTAGTGTAGAGCACCCTTCTGGAAGAACTGGTGGTGTAGAACACTGTGTTGGAGGATCTAGTGGTGTAAAGTACCGTGCCGGAATATCTGGTGGTGTAGAACACTGTTGGAGGAGAAGGTGGTATAGAGCAAAATGCTGGAAGATCTGGTGGTGTAGAACACTGTGTTAGGGGAGCTGGTAGTGTAGTGCATCTTGCTGGAAGATCTGGTGGTGAAGAACACTGTGTTGGAGGAGCTTTTGGTGTCGACCAGCGTGCTGGAAGATCTGGTGGTTTAGAACAGTGTTGAAGGAGCTAGTGGTGTAAAGCACCCTGCTGCAAGATCTGATTGTGTAGAACACTGTGTTGGAGGAGCTGGTAGTGTAGAGCACCCTGTTTAAGATCTGGTTGTGTAGAATACTGTGTTAGAGGATTTAGTGGTGTAGAGCACCGTGCTGGAAGATCTGGTGGTGTTACACTCTCTGTTGGAGGAGAAGGTGGTATAGAGCACAATGCTGGAAAATCTGGTGGTGTAGAACACTCTGCTGGAGGAGCTGGTAGTTTAGAGAGCCGTTCTTGAAGATTTGGTGGTGTAGAACACTGTGTTGGAGGACCTAGTTGTGTATAGCATCCTGCTGAAAGATCTGGTGGTGTAGAACACTGTGTTGAAGGAGCTAGTGGTGTAGAGCACCGTGCTGGAAGATCTAGTGGTGTAGAACACTGCGTTGGAGGAGATTATTGTGTAGACCACTGTACTAGAAGATGTGGTTGTGTAAAATACTCTGTTGGAGTACCTGGTAGTGTAGAACACCCTGTTGGAAGATGTGGTGGTGTAGAAAACTAAGTTAAGGAGATGGTGGTGTAGAGCACCATGCTGGAAGATCTGGTGATGTAGAACACTCTGTTGGAGGAGCTGGTGGTGTAGAGCATCGTGCTGGAAGATCTTCTTGTGAAGAACACTGTGTTGGAGGAACTGATGGTGTAGACAACCTTCCTGGAAGATCTGGTGGTGTAGAACACTGTGTTGGAGGAGCTAGTGGTGTAGAGCACAGTGCTTGAAGATATGGTGGTATAGAACACAGTTTTGGAGGAGCTGGTAGTGTAGAGCGCCGTGCTGGAAGATCTGTTAGTGTAGAACAGTGTAATGGAGGAGCTGGTGGCGTAGAAAACCCTGCCGTAAGTTTTGGTGGCGTAGAACACTGTGTTGGAGGATATGGTGGTGTAGAGCACCCTACTGGAGGATCTGGTGGTGTAGAACACTGTGTTGGAGGACCTGGTAGTATAGACCACCGTGCTGGAAGATCTGGTGGTGCAGAACACTGTGTTGGAGGGGCTAGTGGTGTAGAGCACCATGCTGAAAATTTCAGTGGTGTAGAACACTGTGTTGGAGGAGATGATGATGTAGAGCACCGTTTTAGAAGATCTGGTTATGTAGAACACTGTGTTGGAGGAGCTGGTATTGTAGAATACCCTGATGGAAGATCTGGTGGTTTAGAAAACTGTATTGGAGGAGATGGTGGTGTAGAGCACCCTGTTGGAAGATTTAGTGATATAGAACACTGTGTTGGAGGAGCTAGTGGTGTAGAGCACCCTGCTGGAAGGTCTGGTGATGTTGAACACTTTGTTTGAGATGAGGGTGTAGAGCACCGTGCTGGAAGATCTTGTGGTGTAGAACAATGTGTTGGTGGAGATTGTGGTGTAGAGCACCCTGCTGGAAGATTTGGTGGTGTAGAACACTGTTAGAAGAGCTAGTGGTGTAGAACACCGTGCTGGAAGATCTGGTGATGTTAAATACTGTGTTGGAGGAGATGGTAGTGTGGTGCACAGTCCTGGAAGATCTGGTGGTGTTAAACACTGTGTTGGAGATGGTAGTGTAGTGCACCGTCCTGGAAGATCTAGTGGTGTAGAAAACTGTGTTGGAGGAGCTGGTAGTGTAGAACTCACTGCTGGAAGATCTGGTGGTGAAGAACACTGTATTGCAGGAGCTAGTGCTGTAAAGCAGTACTGGGAGATCTGGCGGTGTAGAACACTGTGTTAGAGGAGCTGGTACTGTAGAGCAACATGCTGGAAGATATGGTGGTGTAGAAAAATGTGTTGGAGGAGGTAGTGGTTTACAGCACCTTGCTGGAAAATCTAGTGGTGTAGAACACTGTGTTGGAGGAGATGATGGTGTAGAGCACCGTGCTAGAAGATCTGGTTGTGTAGAACACTGTGTTGGAGGAGCTGGTAGTGTAAACACCCGGCTGGAAGATCTGGTGGTGTAGAACACTGTGTTGGAGTAGATGATTGTGTAGAGCACCCTGCTGGAAGATCTAGTGAAGTACAACACTGTGCTGACGGAGCTAGTGGTTTAGAGCACCCTGCTGGTAGATCTGGTGATGTAGAAGACTGTATTGGAGGAAATGATGGTGTAGAACACCCTGCTGGAGGATCTGGTGATGTAGAACACTGTGTTGGAGGACGTAGTGGTGTAGAGCACTGTGCTGGAGGATCTGAAGGTATTAAACACTGTGTTGGAGGAGATGGTAGTAGAGTGCACCGTGCTGGAAGATCTGGTGGTGTAGAAAACTGTGTTGGAGAAGCTGGTAGTGTAGAGCACCCTGCTGGAAGATCTGGTGGTATAGAACACTGTGTTGGAGGAGCTAGTGGTGTAGAGCACCGTACTGGAAGATCTCTGGTGATATTCTTTCCTATCTTACTAATGTCTGGTCATCATCCCTGAAAGATTTTGTGGAGTCATATGTAGTTGCCCTT
>JAYMFT010420801.1:0-17658 GCA_038088735.1 Panulirus argus
ATATATATATATATATATATATATATATATATATATATATATATATATGTCGTATTACACAAAAAGGATTTGTTATCTGGGGCGACGAAGAAATGACCCACCATAAAATGAGCATACATTTTCTGACACCAGGCAGAGTGCCGCTGCCAAAGAAATCTCTGCTTCCGCAACATCCCTTTAACGTTTCCATAGAGCATCGTCGAAGGCGGGACCCACCAGCTCTCGACCACGATTGACGTACCCCGTTAGGGGATGACAAGTACAAATGAAACGAGGCACCAGCACTTAAGGTTGAAGTGGCACACATTCTTGTTAAGTTGTCAGTGAAGCTTCTTGCGCAGACCCAATCTGGAAAGGCTTTGACACTGCCGTTCAGCGTGATTATACCTCCGATATATAATATAACCAGAAGCTTCAGGTTACTGAAGTGTTACCAGTAATGATGTCTGTCGTCTATGTTCCAAAGCTTAGGCTAAGTAAAATCGATCAGCTTAAGCTTGGACTGTTGGTCTTGGGTCAAGCGGCGTATGTTACAGCGCAACACAGTCGCTGGGAAGACAATAACTATACAAGACGTTTGTATGAGTGTGGCTTTACAGAGTCCATATCTGCATGAGATTACACTGCGCCCCTTAAGGGATATTTGATAACACAGGACTTAATGATATCAGGAGCTTTTTCCAAGGATCAGACGGTGGCGCCTTGAATGGTTGGTATCGTAAACGTAATGTAAAATCTCACAAACCTCTTCATGACAACATGCAGACTCTGTGAATATTTACTGCAGGAGAAAGCACACCCGCGTACATTGAGGTCACGAAAAGAATCGAGGAAGCGTTTTCCCTTTGAGTTGTTTCAGGAAATATGTTCAGCTCATGAATTTACCACTGTGGTCATAAAACTATGAATTCTTTGTAAAGAGACTCAAGAGAATTCAGCATTTGTCGTCTGGAGCCCTTGATCCACGTAGTTCTTCCTGAAAGAATAACTCGCGGGAGTTGTATTTCTTATGTCTCCGTTATGCTCCTTTTGTATGATCAGATTAACAACGTCATATATTTTGCCATCATTCTGGCTGGAAACGGTAAAGCTGCCTGTCACACCAAGGCTCCTACATAAAACTTGCTACTCGAAGACAGAAGACATCCATCGTCAATGTGGACATTACTTCTTTTCCTTCGCGTGTGACTGTTTGGTAGATAGAATCTGCAGTAAAGATTAAGACACAAACAATAGCTTGATAATACGGTCACAAATCTCTGCAGCAGATTAACACCGGATACTACCATAGGATAAGAGAGTTACTGTAATGCGTCAGTTTAAAGTGATGGAAGGCACAACTCCGTTTGTAAATTAATGGTAAGGTCCTGATAGCACCATAAATCTAATTGGTGAGGTAACCATGAAAATCACTTTATACTGGATCTTTTCAAGATTGATTGATGAGCTTAAGTGAGCTATTGATTTATCGATATCTTTGTGATTATAGTTGATCTACAGGCTGCCTTGGAGATAGGTAAAATTACGTTGGTCAACTAACTGAACCAATGGCTGTTTTCTGCTACTAAAGAGATCTTTCCCCCATCAAAAGCCTTAAACTTAGATCATTTAATGATGACGGCAAATCAAAAACAAAACTACCACCAGGCACAAACGTGATCCTTCATCAACTAGTATATATAACTTCTTGCAAGACGTCATGCGTTAGGATAAAGGAGAATAGCTTTTACCCGGGAAAATACCATCCCAGTCTTTGAGTGCAGTGTCTTGCTTCCTAGAAAGATCTCCAGCAAAAACCAACGAACGAGTTCACCTCAACCCTGTGCAGGGCAAAGGGTACGGCCCTCGTGGCAATAATGCCCAGAGGTTGATAAAGTATTCTTCTGCTGGAATGATTGCCATTTTAGGTTGTCATCATATTCTTCCTACATCTGATGAACTTGTGGGCATTCCTCTATTTTATTTTGTTTATCTTTAACGAAGTTGAAGTTTACATGTTTCAACTTTGTTGAAAAGCGCCGTTGTTATAAGCATAAGTAACGTAGAAAGGCTCTAGCTAGTGGAAGCTCGTAAATAATGCAGATCCAAAGAGAGAACCAGAAAATTACTACCAACGAGTGGAAAATGTTGTTCTGCATGATGGTAGCAATGGGAACACAGTTATTAAATTCTTGTACGTTATTTGGAAGGATGAAGCTTCACAACCGTCAGCGAGATAACATTGTCAACCGGTGCAGAGGACGACCACCGCTTGGCTGTGCTGGAAGGGTCAGTGGTTGTCAAGTGATGATGGTGATCGAAGATGTGACCTCGAAGAACGTGTGGCACGAGTCTTGCTTTACAGAAAGCCTGCTGCCAGGATGTGTCAAAACGTTGCAAGGGTCTAGATACGTGTGTTGCACGGTCGCAAACTTTGATTCCGAGTCACAGCTGCTGTTCAGTTTATGCTCCTTCACCGGAGTTGGTGATCGACGCCGAATTATTGGTCTACACAACGTCCCCTCAATATACAAGGAACCTACCCACTCCTTACATGCTTAGTGCCAGGCACTGGTTTCACAGGTCGCTGGAGAGAGAGGCGGTGTGAAGGACAGGTCTGGAAGTGGACGTCCCACAGCGTTTTCGAAGAAACCATTGGCACTGTCCAATCAGTCCTTCCAGAAAGTCACTGTTCGTCGTGCTACAGGCGAACTCCAGTTACCACAAAGTTGTAAGCAGATTGCATGTGCACGCCAAGGATGACCGATGGCATCAGCAGTGTGACGAAGGATATGTTGGCCAACACATGGACTGAAGTGTAATATCTCTTAGATGTGCTGCGGTGTAGGTATTGAGGCGCATTAAGAAAAATATATATCATCATTTATGCAACAAAATGCAATAAATGCGTCATGATCTTTATCCCTTTGGACGTAATGATATTGAATTATCGAAAAAATTGATAAACTTATTGTATGACAGACCATACGTAAATGAAGATGGTCCACAACCACATAATGAAACTCTCCATCCACACACCATATTGATAAACACGTTAACATAGCAAATTAATGCAGATATATCTCGTACCACTTAGAATTCAAATGCGTCAGCATGCATATGGAAGAAGAAAATATACATAACCATTGAAGATATAAAGATCTACGAAGAAAAAAAAAAAGAGGTATAAGAGGATAGCAACCCTAATAGGATTCTGGCTGATCTGCTGGCAATTTTCTTGGTGTCGACGGAGGACATATTTCCTCCTGCGTCAGCAAGAGGTCGTGCGCTGGTAGGATTGTGTTATCATAATATGATTGGCTGTGTCGCGGGAGCAGGGGTCACAGCCGTCCTTCATACAGCAACATCATCGAATGGAATCCCTTCTCGTACGTCACACTGGGTAGTGGATCCACCAGTTTTGATCCTTGAGGTCATGGCGCGGTAGGGGATCCCCTGTTCATGCATCGTGGGGTATCGGATTCTGCTGCTGCTGTCTCGACCCTCACGGCTGTCATGCTTTCAACCGGCCTCTCGAGGATCTAACTTTCAAATGCCGTCACTTTCTGTTCTTAGGAACACTTTCTAATTGCTAGTGGCTTTCAAGTTAATGATCCACTGTGTGTATGATCCCTTAAATGACAACGTATGGTTAATGAAAGAAAGAGAATAATCAGCAGAATAATGCACTGGTGTGAAATGTCTTTTTTTGTATTACTGACACAGTTTTCTCCTGAGTACACTCAGGTGTGTGAATGTAAAAATGAGTAAGAATCGATCTTTTAACATAGAGTGGTTTAATTGCCTTACAGTCATCATCTCTGAAATGAACTAAATTCATCTCCTTTTCAGCTTGTTTACTTAAAGACCGTTCTCTGCATATATCCTTTTTTCGATAAACTTACAACCTTTGAATAATGATCATTAGAAACTTGTTGATCCTTGTTAGGTCTACCGAAACTTGTTGATCCTTGTTAGGTCTACCAAGTATTATCGATAGTATGTATGTACACACAAGTACACACACACACACACACACACACACACACACATTCCCCTTGACCACCTGCCGCTTTCTCCTATACATGTACCGATCATTTGCACTCTTTCCCTGTAAGTGCCCTACGTCCGCCTGTCTTTTCTCTTTCACTAGCTACTTTACTTCTTCATTCCAACACTCACTACCCTTTCTAATCTGCCCACCTCCCACCTTTCGCATGCCATATGCATCTCTTGCAGGTGCCATCATTGTTTCAATAAATACCTCCCATTCCTCACCTACTCCCTAAGCTTCATTTACTCTCACCTTTTGCCATTCTGCAGTCAGCCTCTCCTGGTATTTCTTCGCACAAGTTTCCTTTCCAAGCTTCCTCACTCTCACCACTCTTTTCTCCCCGACATTGTTTCCTCTTTTGCGAATACCTCTGCAAATCTTCACCCTCGCCTCCACAAGATAATGATGAGACATCCCACCAGCTGCCCACTTCAACACGTTTACATTCAAAAGTCTCTTTTTACAGGCCTATCTATTAACATGGAATCGAATAATTTCCATCTCTCCTGCTCACACACGTATACTTGTGTACTTCCTTACACTATGACACACTCCCACTGCCTCTGCTTCAGGAGCAGTGCTACACCTTTCTTAGATCTTGTCATCTCGCCAACCATTTTCAAACCATTACCTTTACCCTCGAGCTTTGTTTCACTGAGAGCCAAAACATGTTATTTTTTTCTTTAAACATACCACCTATCTCTTCCCTCTTCTCCACACATATTTATACCTCCTAACCTGAAATATGAGAAGTGCGGGAGGGGGTTCCAGCCCCTTGCTCCTGTCCCCTTTAGTCGCCTTCTTCGACACGCAGGGATTACGGAGGTAGCATTATTTCTCCCTAAAGCTTTGAACCTCTACCACTGTGGTTTAAGATAATGAAGGTAACATAGATACAGCAAACGTAATCGGGAATCTTGAAATTACTTAATGCTAAACAGCGAGTCGGGCAGACAAGCCAGCGCTGCCTCCCTGGAGGTTGGGAAAGTTTGGGTTTTATTTAAAAGGTGGCCCGTCGTGTGTGGGGTAAGAATATCATGACGCTGTCTTTGCGGCCACATTACCCCTCACGTTATGGCCGCCATTCCTCAAGGCCTTCCTGAACATGGGGCAAGACGCAGCAGTCTCACGTTTATGTGGCATCATATACTGTCCTTTGCTAAAGCATTTCATTTTCCCTCGAATGTTGATGTTCTAATACTGTATGGCCTGTCAGGGGCTTTTTCCCTCGTCCTTTAATGGTTGTAATGGGAAAAGAAAGTGTTATAGGGGGTAATGTAAGTGGGGCTTAATTTCTGTGTATTCAGATGTGTTCCACATTAAATGGGGGAGAAATGCTGTTACGTTGCAAGGTTACGAATATATTAAATCTGCAGTTATTAGCAGCATGAAAACTTGTATCGGAGTTTCATGTCTGCTGAATGATAGAGACCAGGGAATTTTCGGATATCATTTTTACTATCAATTATTTCATAATAATAGATCTTTCGTTGTGACCGTTTTATCCCACCATAAAAGAATTTGGTTTCTCTGTAACCCGTCTGAGGGTAGTTTGTTCTCGCAGCAGATACGGTGAATGAACGTGTCCTAAGATACGAACCATTTACCTTTTGTTCTAGTACAGGTCATCAGTCCAGAAACGATGCCGTTCTTGGGAGTGACTGTCGGGGATGCTCACGTCCTTCTTTTTACACCTCATAAAAAAGGAATAAATTCAAAGGATTCTGTTCAGCAACAGACCACTAGGCCTCCTGAGAGTCTGTTTGTAACAATAAGAGATGGGAATATGGAGTTTAGTACCGAGAGAATAGTAAGGTAAATGAGAAACGAAAAGGGGAACTGCTTATGTATCTTATAATTAAGGAGGTGCAAATATTATTTGTTAATCTTGGACTAGAATAAAAATATCCAAGACTACTCTTAAGTGTATACATATTGTTGTTTTGAAATCCTATCCCATCCCTTAGAAATCTGGCATACGAAGAGGCTAAAATGTTTGGATCCTTTCTCCCTTTAAAAAACGTAGTCTTCGCAGAGACTTAATCTAAGTGCTCAAAATTTTGAACAAGTTTGATAACGTAAATCACGAACATCTTTTCGAAATACAAGAAAATACGGTTACCAGGAAACATGGAATAAAACTCAAAGCTAAAAGATGTAGGTGTGTTGAGCACTGGAATAAGTTACCGTCAGATATAGTGAATGTTAAGACTATAAATAACTTTAAAAGTCGTTTAGACAAATATTTTATGAATTCGGTTATACTCTGAGAAAAAACAAGAAATTAGTTGCATAAACGACAGCGGTAACGGGGACAGTAGAAGGCTAGTGTACAGCAGCGGGGAGTCGGTGATAGCTTAAAAAACTGCTGAGCGGAATTACATTTTCTTGTCAAGTTAAACTTTATATTTTTAAAACACAACCCAGTCGTGGGCCAATCAGGCTTCCTGTTGTCTGTATTTCTCATGTAAACTCTCATGCAGACTCATAATATGAAATTTCACACACAGGATTTGTAAGTTCTGCATATTCATAGCTTTTCTTGTGCATGAACATCTATTTTTCCAAACAGATCGCAAAACATGCAAGAACTCTTCCCATGGAAAACGTATTTTACTATTTTTTATGCATGAGGGATACCATTTCAAGAAGCTCCTGTTGAGGCAATTTGAAAGACACACATCTGTCGAGGAGGGTAACTTTTACAGTATCGTCGACAATACACGAGTGGTCCCATACAGTAGAAAAATCCATGGATGAATAAATGTTCTTGATCTGCTGAGTGGTGATGGCTTTGGTCATGTTCACAGTGCTCACCGCATTTTCTTTTTAGACTACGTCATTCATTTAATTTTCTACATAATTCCACTTTTGTTCTCGAGATCACTCTACGGTTCTCATATTTCAAAGAGGCAGTCTTGCACGTGAACGGTTCCCCTCATTTTACATTTTTCCTAGGTTATCACAGATCAGTGGCAGTTGTGCTACTTAGCGATTTCGACCACATGGTGAACATGTCCTTATTCTAATCTCCTTTGTGTTTCACTTCCTTTTCAAATTTCTTTCAGTCATCTCCGGCTGGATCCTCCTCGTTGAAATTTTCCTAAAAATACATAGTTTCGAGACTGCAGTTTTTGCTGTTAGCAAATCTTGACTCATGATTAAGAATCTTAAGGCAGTGAAGCGGAGATCCATATGAACGCGAAAGATTTGGTCCGATCATCTTGAGGCTCGCGATTTTCATCTTGTGCTTTTATTTTACAAGAAGCCATTTCTACCACCAGTTTTATGATGCTAATTATATTTCACCATTCTTCTTTAATTCTGGTTTCTCACCACATGGCTGTTGACCTGTAGAGAACAACAGTGGCATTGATGCATTACCCGGGCCCAGGACAGAGAGGGCAATAATCTGGACACGTCTTGGACGGGGGCTAAACGCATTGTTCGATCCTACTCCATCTTTACCAGTTTCTTGCGCAATTCCAATAGAAAAGAAATTGATTTGCATCAAACGGCTTTATGAAAGTTGATTCATTCTTGAATGAAGTATCGCAAAAGAATGAAAGGATTATCTTTTTCACCGTAACGGTGACAGGGAGTTGAATATTCGTAATGGGAGGAAAAGAGCAGTCGAGGCGCTTCTATATAATCCTCTCAACGACTTGTCTCTCGTATCATTTGTTGCCTGCACTCATTCCGTCACCTTCCCTCCATAGTTATTCACTAATATTGATGCACTTCCTCCTTTTCTAAGACACGAAATTAATTTGGTGAAATAAAAAGAGTACTTTCTCAAGTAAACGGAGTTGGCATAAGCTCCGTACGTCAAAGTTACAGATATATAAGCAAGCAAGCTGGATTACTATGATAAACTTTGCACCGAATGGTATAAACAAAGAGTGTGCATACTCATGCTAGCTATTCGCTAGTTAAAGATTCATTCCATGCAGTGAACTAAATATGGTTGCAAAAATGATCTTAAAAGTGAAAACGGTTCTAGCCAAGTTGGTACTGGAGAAGGCAAACCTGTATATGTAATGGAGAAGATTCGAAGCGTTCTTGATTTCTAATTTGACCAAATCTTTTCGTGAGTGTGATATCCTGTTTCATACTCAAACTGTTAACTGTATATTAATGAAGTACTTTACTAAATACAAGAGTACCTTATTACCCACTAGACAGCGAAATTAGCCGGCAACGCTTGAACGACATATTGAATATGACAATTAAATCGGGCAGTATATTGCTGGTTACTGCCATCAGTGCCAGTTGTCTAATGTGAATCATTATGGTAATTGGTCGTCTGTCTTTAGACCGTTATTGCTTTGTGTTTGATGAATGTACTTTCGTTTATATTTCGGATCTACATTTTACTTTAATGCCTCTCTGTTCAGCTGTAATTCCTGAATGTATGAGGTCGCGTGCGATTCTCATTTATAGAAAAGATACGATATGTGTTTTAATTCGTGTGCAGTACCGACGAAGGATGTCGATCGCTCCCTGATGCATGGAAGTAGGGGTGTTCCTCTGGGAAGATGATAAGGTAGTTAGGCAGTCTTGCGAATAGGGAAAGCCTGGCGACACGCATAGTTTCGCAAACTCCTCCTCTCGTGTGAAAGTGATCGAGGTGGACGACACGAGCCTCACATCCATGGTTTTCTCTCTCTCTCTCTCTCTCTCTCTCTCTCTCTCTCTCTCTCTCTCCTTTGTACATATTACGTAGCATTCTGGATTGAGCAAGGGAAAGAGTGAACTATCCTCATGCTACATTGCTATGCCGAGAGCTGTTAATAATGCAATCGGGTTTCTTTTTCGTTTTCTTTTTTCTTACATTTCACTGTTAGTTATGATGTTGAATTTTATTAAGAATTTCATTTCAAAACCTGTAAGATATGTTCTCTTACATGATTGCTCCCAAAATATAAGAATAAATCAAATTAACGTATCATCATTGTATTTGATTTACATGATAACCAAGTCTGGCAAGGAATTCATCCTCAAACCAGTGGTCAGCCGATGGTTAGAACTTTTCAAAAAACTGAAGAGAAAAATCTTTAATGTAAACTTGTTCCAGAACCATGAGATGTCGCCGCAATTGGCCAAGTGATGTTCTGAAGAGCTGAGGAGGTAAAGGAATATTGTAGTTCGTTGGTCTTGTTCTTTGTTATTTATCTATTTATTTATCTATTTATCTATCTATTTATTCAGGTGCTTTTTGGAACTTAGGAACCGGAAGGATGTTCCTCATGTGAATGACAGTCATAATAATGATAACAAAAACATTTTTGATCTCTCCAGTTTCGTAATCTTTGTTGGAGTAACTCCTGTTGATGTCCCTCTGTGCTAGAAAAGATGCGTCTGGCACAATCATTAGCGCTGTATGCGTGATCAAGATGAGATGAGGAAAGGAACGAGTCATCCAAGAGAGTAAGTTGCACCGGTGGATGTGAGAAGTCTCGTGTTTCGTAAATGGCCTCACGGCTCTGATGTCTGGAACATGGAAAAGGCATCTTGAGCCGCGAATATGCCTTCTGCTATGGTTACTAAGACAAGCACGTGACTCTTCAGTAATCATAAAATCAGATGTTACTTTATGATGATTACATGATTGGCAATCGACTCCGGATGTTGTTACGCCTTCACGCGAATTCATCATCAATATATTTCTCACCAGAGGAATGCTGAAGTGTTTTAGTTTTATGGTGGACAGTGATGTCTATACTACAAAGCGTTTATCCTTTGCAAAATCTTTAACAAAATTGCAGTCATGTGTACAACACGACCTGCATCAGGGGACGATGTGTCGAAGATCACTGAAGTTGACATTCCAGCAGAGCAGAGGATTCGGAATACTTCCTGATGTGTCTCTCTTCCAGTTGTTTGGTCAACAGATTTTCCTTCACTGAATACCATCCTGGAAACTTGTCTCGAAATGGAAGCATCAGGAACGTTTGCCTAGTCATGCCCCGTTATTAGGTTTAGAAGCTAAGGAATGCTGAGTACCGGGTAGTGATTCAAGGCGTCAGTGGTGTTATAACGCTGTTGATTTTAGGTTTGTTTTGTGCCTTCCACGAAAGTCTTCCCCTGAGCAGATCATGGTAGTAGAAGACCTCTATCATCTGGCTATTCTTCCTTTTCTTTTGTTGATTATGAACGAGACACCTCGTAATTTGTTGTGGACGGAGAGAGTTTTTACACTCGTGGGGCCCATTTCCTTAAGCATTCTGTACTGTCAATAGTCTCTTGAATTTAATCACACTGTGTATTTGAAATATATAATAAATAAATGCTTGACGGGTATTGGATTTATGCGGCCATTTGGCTGAAAATACGGAGTGAGTTATTAGTTTCAGTTCAGTGTCAATACTTTATTCCTTGATAGAGGAATCGGGATCCTTGTGCTGTCGCTAGGTATCCCTGTACAATATTACCAGAAGCATCTGGCAAGTGTCCCCGTGAGCTGTTACAGATATTACAGAACCGGGAGATCGTGATGGTTACCAGTTAACCAATCAGACAAGAGCTTAAGATTAGAGTGAGCTGGATATTTCCACACTTTGGATAAGCACATAGGTGAGGTACATGTGTGTGTGTGTGTCTGTGATATCGCATCCAATCAAGACCTGTAAAACACAGGAAAATTATATTGGACATGATTGGAATGAAAATTTTCCTACACCCAGGCTGCTTCGCTTTTCCCTTCGTACATATTTTAAAAATCATACTCTCCTTCTTCAAGGAACGTTTATATAACGTTAAATAAATCGCGTAACTCTCCTGGTATCCCGTATGTGCAACGTGTGTTTATGACCAGGTCAAGTGGAAATTATTCACCAAATATATTGGTCCATCGTTTGCATGCCTGTTTAGGAGCAGGACAAGGAAGTGGGGTCCGAGAGAGGCAGCGGACTTCACTGGGCATTGGCTTATGTGTGGTACGCGGAGTAATTCTTTGCGGTGTGACTGGATACACTACTGTGTCCATCATTTTCCGTCCGTTTCCGTGGACTCTGTTATAAGAAACATTGATTTTGTTGTATATAAGAGATGTTTATGTTGTGGAGATGGGTATTGCTGATCTCTCGGATGCTGTTTCGAAGTGGAATAAGTGATTTCAAGATTAGAAAATGACAACGATTCTATACGAGATATGATTATGATAGGTATGTCTCAAGAGAAAGGAGACGAAAATATGGATGATGAGATCTAACATACGTGCAGTCTGTAAAATATCTTGGAGTGAAATATTACCTTACCGGAGAGAGACTGAAAATACAATCCGCATGAAAGAGGAAAATAAATTCAGCACAAATGAAAGTCCTCTTTAATTATTCTGTTGAAATGCTGGTTTGTGCTCAACCGAATGACACCGTTAATATATGTCATAATTCTACTGCATGAGCTGCCCTACTGAGTTAAGGTACAGATATGGAAGTCTGGGAGCATACATAACAGTGTCAGCTAAAATGAGGACCCTGATTGTCGACTTTTTGCTCTGTTATTGTTTAGAACTTGGTAGTGTATCACTTTTGATCAACAGAAAAAGAAATATTTGAAGCTCTTTGGCCGTGTGAGAGGAACAAAGCGGATGATGATTCGAAGCCTGTGGACAAGTATGAGAATGTAGGCAGTGTTGTCGAGAGCCCAACGGTCCGCGACGGACAGAGAGATGGATGGAGGGGAGAGTGGCTGGTGTCGGGGATAGAGAATTAATGATGCAGCAAATGGGAGGAACGATAGATTTACCGGGACACTAGCAGCAGCGAGATTACATCGGGTACTTACTGGAAACATTTTGGAAACCTTTCCGTAAATCAGGTTAATTGTCTTTATAGTGTCTGCAGAGCTCAGCGAAATGAAAACAAAAAATTTTACCAGTTTTGGACTCTGCGTTTGTCGCTGGGCAGAGAAAGCACATCTGAGGAAACTACAGCGTTGTCCCGGGGTTGGGCTAGGTGGCGGTAGGCCTTCGTGTGTGCTGGGGAGCAGAGGTTCATTCGTAAAGGGAAGAAAATAGATTGGAGAGTGACGGGAAGATGGGGGACTAGAAATTCCTCTGTTCTGTGGTGAATCTAGATGATGGTCATGACAACCCGGCGGGTAAAACTGTGGGAGGAATGTGGCCCCGAGGAAAAATGAATCATCGATAATGGAAACTACAAAGAAGAATATCCTACATAGTTCATGACTTAATTTCTTTACGGAAGAGAATGTGTGTATGGAACCAAGGCATGTTTTATGTGATTGACACAACTTATTGTGTTCAAATGAGAATATTTTTACTATTTATGAATATAAGTAATGATTTCGAGTGAAAGCATCAACAGGACTTGCACATAATCAATCTTTAATGAGACTGGATTTCTGCATGTATGTGCGCTCACATCCATTCTCAAGCTATCATGCGTAATGCACCGAAAACGCTGCTCCCTATCCACAACCAGGCCCGCAAGACCTTTCCATGGTTTACCCGGAAGCTTCACATGTCCTGATTAAATCCATTGATAGCACGTCGACCCATGTATACTACATTGTTCCAATTTACTCTATCCCGTTTACGCCTTTCACCCTCCAGTATGTTCAGGCCCCGATCGCTCAAAATCTTTTCCACTCCATCTTTCTTTCTCCAATTTGGTCTCCCCGTTCTCCTTGTTCCCTCCACTTCTGACACATATATCCTCTTTATCAATCTCTTCTGACTCATTCTTTCCATATGAAAAAATCATTTTAGCACACCCTCTTCAGCTCTGTCAACCACAATCTTTTTGTTACCCTACCTCACTCTTACCCTTTTATTACTTTCTCGATCAAACCACCTCACACCACATTTTGTCCTTAAGCATTTCATTTCCAACACATCCACCCTCCTCCGCACAGCCTCATTTATAGCCTATTCTGTGCATCCTTAAAACATTGTTGGAACTACTTTACCTTCAAATATACCCATTTTTGCCCTCCCGGATAACGACCTCTTTTTCCACACATCCCTCAATCCTCCCAAAACCTTTGCCCCCTCACCCACCCTATGATTCACTTCCACTTCCATGGATTCATTGCATTCCTTCCCAGGTATCTAAAGCACTTAACTTCTTCCACTTTTTCTCCATTCAAACTCACACCCTAAGTAGCCTGTCCCTCTGCCTTACTAAACCTAATAACATTGCTTTTGTTAACATTTACTCTCAAATTTCTTCCTTCACACACACTTCCCAACTCAGCCACCAACTTCTGGAATTTCTCACTCGAATTCACCACGACTGATGTATCATCAGCAAACAGAAGCTGACAAACTTGTGTTGATTAGATCATGTCAAGTCCCTCTACTAGGGTTAGGTCAGGTCCCTCTACTGGGGTCAAGTCCAACCCCTCTAGTACAGCTGAGGCCACCCCAGCACCAGACGCTGGGAATCAGGTATGGACACCGTTAACAAGTATTGAGTGAAGATTCTTCCAGCAACGAGCTGTGGGTTCTCACACCAACACCAGCTCTCGGTAGGCCGGGATCCTACAGGACTAGGATGTGTTAGTTAGTCTTCTTCGTCAGGTATTGGGGGTGGCCCTAATCATCCACAGCTAGGCTCCAACACCAACGTGCAGTTATCAGAGACTCCTCCAACACCTGATTGTGTAGGTGTGACTCCGACCGGTCTTGACAAGTCATACTACCTTATCACCCTGTGTGGCTGTTCGAATACAAGGTCTCTGGGACCAGGCTGGTCTGACATCATGTTATTTGGTTCAGGCTGATATGAGACCAGAATGCAGAGATGACTCTGCCGTGACACGGAGTTACTGAGGTCAACACCAGGCTGTTGGAGTCGGGTTGCTCCACCATCAGGCTGTTAGTCACATGCACATACCATCTAGTTCTGTAATTAGGATAGTTGAGGACGGTGGGCAGAGGTGCTACTCCCATTATAAACTCTTCATGTGTGATTCACCCTTCAGTCCTAATTGCTTCTGCTTCAGGTCGGTGTGTGATCCTGTGTGTATACACAAGACACTTCAATAAAGTCAAGAGTATACTCACAGTCCATTCGTTTTACACTGGCTAAATCGGTATGACTTTGACCTCATGAAATTACTAAAAATATTTTTGATCATATTGGATAATTGGATAACTTTGTTGCATAACAGGTAAAACTATATTCGACACGTTTATTCGCAATTAGGATTTCGTTAGCTTTAGACATAAGTAGGAAATATATTCAAATGCATATTTAGCTACACACACACACACACACACACACACGGGCCTCTGTGGTGTAGTGGTTAGCGTTATTGACCATGAGTCGGCACGGGCCAGCCTGAGGTCAGACCTACATGAGTGTGAATCCTGGGCGCGGCATTTAGCCCACACCCAAGTGTCCATCCTTCCCTCGGGGCTGGTCGATAAACGGCTACCTGGCTTAGGCTAGGTGGTGTGTGTGTAGCTGTGTGGGTATATATTCGTAGAAGTAAAGACATGGCTCATATATTCAAGATTAAGACACGGGGCAACACGAGTTTAAAACGCCATAACCGTAACACAAATAAAGACAAATAGTAATTACACACAGTAATCAGACATGGTAATTACACACGGGCTTCATGGTGACCATGATTTATACACGGGCTCGCCTGGGTTCGAGTCCTGGGCTGGTCATCACTCCTTCGAGTTTGGTCGATTAATAGGCACCTGGCCTAGGATTGTATATGCGTATGAGTACACACACAGCAGTAAAGACGTGGTACATATATATACAGGGTTAAGAGACGGGGCATCACAAGTGCAAACCCTTCTCTGCGTCACACACACAAATTATTCGGGAAAAGGTAATCACTCTCACAGTCACTCATTATTTGTAATGGAAGACTATTACTTTAAGGGGATCTAGCAGGAAAACCTGGAGTCGCATTGGAAAATGGGTCATGGGAGCGCAGACCCAAATCTTGCACGCTTGACGGAAAGCATTTGTGCAGCATCATATCGTGGGGGCAGAGGAGACGATGCACCATTAGTGGTTGATCTCGTTTTACTTGGAAAAAGACTGGGCGTAGAAAACACGGGGGGAAAGATACCCCCAGTCGAGGAGAATGATCGAGCAGGGTCCGAAAGTGAGCACGTGGCTACCACGAAACATCAGGTTGACATGAGAGGAAACCAGACCCCGGGATGAGATATGAGGCCGCAAACCGAACACATCTAAGCAAGTTCTTCTGGAATTACACCGTCAGAGTACGAGACGGTGTTCGACAAAGTTGTGGGCAATCTATTAGGCGCTAATGCACAGAGGAGGAGGGAAGGCCTAAGAAGAGAGCAAGTGAAATGTTCAGCACAGGATATAAGGAAGCTAATGAAGAAGATGCAGACGGCACAACAGCCAAGCAGCTTCTGAGATGTATGAGAGAACGAGGAATGAATAACTGTTAGATATGAAGGAACGAGTATGAAATATATGAAAAAAATATAGTGGAAAAGATGAAATAAAATTCAGAGCTGTTTCATAAACTTGAGAAAAAATTTCACTTAGGGAACAAATTACCAGCCTGGTGGGCTCCGAGAATGGTGTCCTAGAAACATTGGAGGAAATATGCGAGGAGCTGCGAGATTCCAGCGTTATCACTGTTGGCGTCACCGTCTCCCCGATGGTGGAAACATGAGAGAAAGGAAGAGACCGCAGAAAGTATTAAATTCTGATGCAAGGTACAATTCGGTTATTGCAATATTTTGATCCACAGATGGCACGTAGTCGAGACGAGATACCATTTCTTTTTACTCGAGGCGTGTGTAGACACACGTTATAGACCGCTTGAGCTGTTCAAAAATTTAAGGAAGCGGAAGAAAGTAGACATCATACCTGTCTTTAAGAGGGGTGACACGGACATTGCACTAAATCACGGGTCGTTATTTGTCGTGAACACTTAGTAAAACTTCGGAGATGATGATCAAGGAACAAAGCGATGAGGATCTTTAGTGACCGGACGGGTTCACAGGCAAGATGGTCTTACGCAATTAATCTTCTGGACATCCGCGATAGAACGAGCAACTGACCTAGAGAGAAAAGATGGATGGTAGCGTGTGTGTTCATTACTAAATTTCCCCCAAGAAATTTCACCCTCTCCTTCAGGAGAGACTGATAAATGGAAAGGAGCTACAGGCAGACTTATGAGGTCGAGCCAGACAGTGGATTGAAAATTATGCAAGTGAATGACGCATATCAAGAGGTGCTCAGGTCAGAGTAACCATTAGGGGTGACTTACGCTCGGACAAAAGACCACTGCTGTGTTATGTTTTACTAGAAGAACTGGAATCATACCTAGATATGTTTTTAGATGATACAGCAAATACAAGAGAAATTGCGAAACATCATGATTGTGAAAACTTCCAGAGAGACCTAGACAGGTACATGACTCAAGTGCAGTTCTACTACGTGTAAGGTTATGCATGTGGGACATTAAAGGGAGAACTGATTGTGACTAACATCTTCCGGGAAACAAATTGCAGGAATGACCGAATGAAAATGCCATGAGGGTAGACTCTCTAGTGCCAAGTTTATGGCCAGAACACATCACATTAGGGGTTTATTTGAGATTGCAGCTTACGATGCATAATTGAAGTGGCCTACAGGTACATGGCCGTGAAAATGTTTCGAGCAGTGTCCACGGTATATAGGAGATCCGAAATAGAGCACGTGGCACGGGTCTCGTCACGCCCCTTTGGGAAGTTCCAGGTTCAGAGCGTGAGGAGGCACTGATCTAGAGAAGGTCTAGAGGAAGACGACAAAAAACTGCAACTAGAAGTGACGGAATTAGGCTACGGGAAGAGAATAGCAGCCATGGGATCAAAGGAGAGAAGGAAGGGAGGCACACATGGTGACAACCTACAACTTTCTGAATGGATCTCGCGAGGCAAATACTGAGCAGTTTTTCGATATTGGAAATTCCAGGTCAAGGAGAAGGCGTTGCAGGAAACTGCACAGTGTGTCAAGAAACTGGTTATAAGATATACAAAGGAAGATCTCCATAGTAACGAAGTTGAAGTCACATGGAGCAGGGTGAGCTAGGAGACTGTAAATGCAGACTATACTTGAAATTAAACGATGATATGATATGAAAAGGAAGCTTCAGAGATGGAGCCCATCGAGTGTAAATCTCACAACACATATCGTACAAACGGTAATCACACACACACACACACACACACTCCCAAGTTAGAGAACCTCCCCGTATGGTACAAATACATATTTACACATAAAAATGCACCCATTTATACAAGCGTACACAGAGGGATAGACCAACTAAGGGACACAACGTTAAATTAAGCAAGATACTTGTTAGTATGTAAAAATGTTTTTTGTTTATAGTATAAGGGTGGTGGATAGATGGAACAGAATGACTGAGGACACGGCTAATGCAGACAGCATACAAAAATATTAAGTACGATGGTAGAGAATAGTCAAGAGATGGGGCCCCACGAGTGTGAAATTCCTTCCCATACAGTACAAATAGATCATAATGACAAACAAGTAATCACACACACACCTGGCTTAGGCTGGAGTGTGTGTGTGTGTGTGTATATGTGTGTGTGTGTGTGTGTGTGTGTGTGTGTGCGTGTGTAGCCAGAGAATAAAAAGAAAGTA
>JAYMFT010420812.1:0-17658 GCA_038088735.1 Panulirus argus
TCTCTCTCTCTCTCTCTCTCTCTCTCTCTCTCTCTCTCTCTCTCTCTCTCTCTCTCTCTCTCTCTCTCTCGCTCCACACTGATCACACGTACTGACAAGATGACCACAGTAGCGTTGCCCTCATCACATCGACAAGTCACCTTAACGCTATCCTTCTCGCCCCCAGCGCCACTTGTTGCCGCCGGAGGGGCAGTAGGGTACCTCGAGGGAGAGAACATGGGGTGGGGGGGGGGGGACGAATGAAGAAAAAGACAGGAGATGGAATGAAAATCTTTGAACTCATTCCAAAGGAGAAAGGAAATGAATGTACGAAGAACAGTACCAATGATTAATCAATTCTGTGAAGAGGTAGAATAGAGGAGAATACTGAACGAAGGTGAATAGAAGAGAAGGAGAAGAGAAAGAAGTAGGGAGACGAGAAGCAAGGTTAAGACAGGGAAATTACTGGCAAAACAGACAAGAGGGAAAAATGGATATGTAGGATAAGCAAGACCAATTGCAGGAAGTTATGGGAAGATAAGGACATGAAAACAAGAGAGAGGACATGAAGGAAAAGTAAGAGATAAAGAGAGTAAAAGAAGGGTAAACAAGACGTTCAGAAGGTTATGTGGGAAATGTGAAACGTTAATGATTAGAAAAGAAAGTAGATCACAAAGTTATAAGGAGAAAGATAAGAAGACACGACAAAGAAAAGGCGTACAAAGTGAGGGAGGTGGGTAAACCCTTGGTAATGCGATCAGGAGGGTCGGAATCGAGTTATAGATATTCAAATCACGTTCGCATCTCCTGCGGCGATATTCTTATATATATATATATATATATATATATATATATATATTATATATTTCCCTCCCACATCCTCCTCCTCCTGCCGCCGCTGCTCTCGTGGCTGGACGCCAGGTTAGAGACGGAAGCCAGCTGATACCATTACCTAGAGAAGCGATAAAACACGAGCTAAACAGTGATAGGAGCTTTGGAAGTATAAGTAAAATTAACCATATGAGGAATAAGCAAAGAGAGACATTATAAAAGTACAAATGATACAAACTAGTGTGATGCAGACTATGGTAAGACAAGCTATGGAAGGATAAGCTACAGAAGGATAGGTTACTGAAGGATAAGCTGAACGAAACAAGATGTACAAAGAGCCAGTAGGAATATTCAGGCACAATTTGCCAGCAGACAACTTTAATTTTCATAACTGTACGCAGGTGTTTTGCCAAAAGGGATGATTTGTACAGACGTGTCAGATCACTTCTTGATTTATAATGTATTTTTGCTGGAGGAAAACAGTATTTTCTCATATCGCGAGCAAATTCTGCTGGGACTAACCCACCGACTTTATCTCCAGCAGACGTGACTTCTTGATACAGATGCGGTTCGTGAAGCATTAGACCTACTGCTTTGATCTTTCTTCACAGACACATCGTTACCATCAGCTGACCAGCTCTCCTTGCGGTCAATAATGCAGTTGTCCAGACTTTTTGAGCGATGCTTTCATCCTCTTATCATTCTGACGCTTTTTTTTTTTTTTTTTTTTTTTTTTTTTTTTTTTTTTTCCTCCCTTTCTTTCTCTCCTCGTCCTCCTCCGGCCTCTCCTTTGTTCCTTCCTCTTTCCCTCTTCTTCCCTCCCTCCCAAGCCCCATTCCCCGACCGACCCTTGGTAACGTGCTGTCCTAGTGATCTCGACAGACGAAGCGCACCGCCGCCCACCGTTGGGGAAATTCTCCTCGCTTTCACAGGAGTCGGCGACTGTCGGGGCTTCGAGTAGCTAACAGCGCTGTTTTGTCTTGCTCACGTCGATACTATTTTTGGTCTCTTGTCTCGCTGAGGCTTTTGCCAGACTTTGCTCTCGTGTTCACTGTTGATAGGATTTCGATAAGAAGATTGAGAGAATTACTTCAAGGCTCAAAGAAGCGTCCGTTACATATCCTAAAGATTTTTGTCTTATTTAGGTAAATATCAGAGTGCCACATTATGCTCGCCCTGACGAAGTGACCAGAAGAAACATTATATAACAGAACGTCTTTTGTCTGCTAATGATAAATCGTCTTTTTCTCTAATCTGATGATTTACTAAAATTTTCAGATGACAAAAACGTAGGGAGCTCGAGATGAGCCTGTGAAAGAGAGACACATACGTATGATAAGTTTATTCATGTATATTTGTATACAAACTCATATACAAAGCAGTGATATTATAATTTCATTAAATATTGACACCGGTTTTGATTAAACGAGCAAATGCCTCCATTATCTCTGTGATACAGGGTGAGTGAACGCGTGTCTGAGCAACCAGGCAAGGGGATCTCCTGGGATCATTGCTGTTGGTGTGGGAGGCGTCACCAGACGTGTATGACAATGCGGGGGAGGCTGAGAGGGGAAAGAGGTGACTATCGGATGAGTGAGGAGGGAAACGAGAGATGGAAGAAGGGGTAAGGAAAGGAGGGAGAGTACAGGATGGAGTCCCACCAAAGGTCGGTGGGGAAGGAGTGAGGGAGGGCAAGGTGTTATACTAGGTGTCGTAAGGTGGCCTCCGAATTTGCATGTTTGTTGCCAATATACGTAAATATAGCAGTGGTTGGTTTTGCTGGATACTGTGGGTCAGATGTTTCTTTTCGCTTTATAATTTTTCATGTCCTCAGGTGAGTCTCTCTCTGACCTTTAAGAACAGAGCCAATAACCAGGCCATCATACCCAAGGATCTCAACGTGTTGCTCAGTAATATCGTTCCATCGTGCTCATTGGCAGCACCGTCACGCGCTAGGGTCAAACCGTCCGGGTTTAAATTCTTCGTAAATTCAAATGGACTTTGACCCCATAATTCAAGGGAAAGGAACAAACGCAACCATAAAGGAAGAAGACACAACAGAGCGTTTCAGCAAGAGGCCCGTTCCGTCCCTCCCTCCCTCCACCACTTAAGCACCAAAGCAAAGGCATAGGAGGGTCTCTCCTGTAGCTTGTCAACGAGCCTTTGGTAAATCCCACATTCACAGGCTAATGGATTGCGGGGTCAGAGCTACTGCCCTAATTTGAATACATTATATAGAGGGATGGACACTGAGCACCATCGCTCAGTTCTTATGAACCGCCTGAGGCTTTCTGTTGTGCCACAATCTTGCTACAGATTTGCCTCAATGGGTGTCCTTTTTACAGGAGTACTTGTTTTGAGTGTCCTTGTAATGGTTGTACTTGTTATGGGCGTCCTCATAACGGGTGCACCTGCAAAGAATGTAATCATTAATGAAGCAGTTATATGGGCTTAATCATTACGGATGTGACTGCAGCAAGTGTAATCATTGCTGCTGTCCTTACCACAGGGTTTGCGTTACGAGTTCTCCTTTTGCTAGTTTTCTTGTTACTAAATCAGTATTCAGGTTTCACAATTCTTGGTTGCCGAGTTGGAAGTCCCTTGTCTCACTAGAGAAAAGTTTTCTTATTATGGGTTTCGTTTCGTTTCTAGAGATTTCCCTGTTATCAGTGTCCTTGTTAGAGGTTTCCCTGGCATTAGTTTCATAGTAAGAGGTTCCCGTCCCCTAGTTTTCTTTGTCATTTTCTTCTGTAATGTAAAAGCAATCAAGAAATTTTTTAGGGATTTCAGTCGTAGAAAAAGTTCTGAAGTTTTTCCGAGTTCTTATTGTTTCCAGACATCGTGAAACCCAATAAGACGCTGCTTGTAGTGAGTCTCGGGAAATATACGCTAAATGATATATACCATGAAATATTCTTAAAAACTGTAAAAGTACAAATAGGGATGGCAAGTGAATTAATTTCCCTTCACAATATTTGATATCTTCTCTGAGGACAGAAAAAAAATGTACCATTACAAATTTAGGTCACTCAGGCTCGGTATGAAGTAAAAAGAAATTGTTTCAACTGCACCGAATTGTCAATTATTATCTGTCCAAATGATGTGCATTGCAGTCAGTCTTTCTCTTGGTTCATAACTGTGTCTGTGTGCCGTGAATTGCGAGAGAAATATTTTCGATCCCTGACTCTTTGGGTAAGTCTATTTATGTTTTTGGGTGTGTTTCTTAGAATGTGTGTGTGTGTGTGTGAATGCGTATATTTATGTGTTATTTATATGAATTTATGTGTTTTCATATATTCGTGTGTATATTCCAGCGAGGGTTTGTGCGTACGTGTATTCTTTTATATTCAAGTGAGAAAGAGAGTCAGTCAGTCAGTCAGTCATATAATCCCTATGATACATATCTGAAACCATATCACATATGAATAAAGTTTCTTAATCATATAACGTTGCTGTTGAGATCATTCTCTTTATGTACCATTTGATACCAAATCAATAATTTTTTTGAAATGTGTAATCCAAGAACCATGTTGTGGCGTGTCTCATTAATAATATCCAAACAACAAAGAATTTTAGCTGTGAATGAGGAAGACACAATTCTCACACTCCTGCAGTTACAGCACGGAATGGGTCTTATGCCTTCACATGTAAACCAGTAGGTGTTAGATTACAAAGAGTCCATGATTACAGGCTTCAGGTTATTATCAAGGCTCAGGCACTTGTTATCTTGCGCGGTGATTATGTTAAGACGACCAAATCAAAGAGATTAGGGTTAGTTAAAGATTGGAATGAAGGAGGTGCTTCACTCCACAGACGATATTGTGTATTACAGTGTTTTATTTTCTTTCTTTTTCATTTCTTGTTATTAACGAAAATCAAAATGTTTTATTTGCAGTTTATACTTCTGAGTATTGCACCTTTTCCTTCCTTTGATGATATCGTCCACCTTTTGATATCTTACACTACAGTCTCCTTTTTCCAATCTGTAACTGGTCCTCGAGTCAGAACCTTCCCGTATTTCATAAAAAAAGTTTTTTTTTTTTTGTTTTTTGGTTCTTTGTACCTTGTTTGGCGCCACTTTACCCGTTGCCTTTCATTCTGCGGGAAGCTGTTGCAAGTCGTCTGTCTCTTCTTGTTTGTTTCACACCATCAGTCTTGCCTCTCTCTCTCTTTCTCTTTCTTTCCCACGAGGGACAGCGTTCTCAAGTCCATGGGATGGATTAAGTGTATATAGCCTCTCAAATCACTCATAAACATCCACATGGTAATCACTCATGACACTGTTATATGTTGTGACAGAATTATATAATGTAACACTGTTACTATTGTGGACACAGAGTGGCATGACAGACTTGTGATTATGGCGTGACGCAGACCATAATTATGGTGTAACGCATTCCTTTAATCACGGACTAACAGGGAACTGTGTTTATGGTGTGACGCAACTCTATTTACAGTGTAACACAGACTCGTAATTATAATGACACAGATTTTTATACTAATTATCATTTCATGCTACAGTCTGTAACAGTGATAACAATAATTACGTCAAAACTGGCTAGAATAAGCTTTCCAGTCTAACTGATATCACTTGGCAGTTTAGTCTCTTCTCAGTAAGAGCATATAACTATTGCTGCAGCTGCCTCATATCGAATTATTCTCCAGTTAGCATCAGAAATATGAACTCTTTGCGAGCATTATCTTGGTGGACGTAATCTATATTTCTGTAAGTTATTTCGAATGAAATTATTGTCAAGCAACATATGTTTTTAAATAGTTTCCAGAGTTGACAGCGCCTTCAGGGGTAAGCTTCTTAAATTTAACAATGCAATTAAAGCGTGGATAATTATTGTGATAATTACACTTAATATATACTTCGTTTCCTCAAACTATCATAAAAAAGAGCTTAAAGAAACAGACCATCTTTCCAAAGAGTAATTCGTTCGCTGAGCGAGTAATTTGCTCTGAGATATTTCGTCTTGTGTTCTCTTGGCCTCTCACTACGAAAGATTAATGTTGAAAAATGTCTCATAAAAGAGTAATTTGTAAAGCCTTTGTGCATTTGTATTCATCAGTGAAATGGACCAGACAGACGGCACCAAGAAAGAAAGAAAAATTGTTAATAACATTTCTTATGAGTTTATATTTACAGTGTGTCGCACAACTTTAATTTAGGTGTGACACGGAACTATACAAATGGTGTGCAAAGCTCTATCCATAGAGTGACACAGTTCTCTACTTATGGTGTGAAACAGAATTAGTTATGTGTCATGGTACGATACATGACTACATCTATGATGAGACACAGGCCTCTGTTTACAGTATGACATGGAATAATACATATTTTGTGACTCGAAACTAATCTATAATGTGAAGAGAAGCTATATTTTCAATGCTCTCATTTTTCCAGACCGTATACATGACTGAGAGCAGTAAACTCTATCGTTTCCCCCTTCAGACTTTTAAAATGAATTGGTTTTTGAAATATTACGACCCAAATGCACTACAGAATTGCTATACCGTAAATACCTTTCTGTGTCATACCATAAATGTATTCGTGTCGTATTATAGATACAGTTGTACCACGTCATAGCTGCAGTTCGGTGTCTAGTCATGGATACAGTTACTTACTACATCACGAATACAGTTTCGTGTCACACCGTAAACAGATCAGCGAACACATCAGCTGTAATTCAGCAGTTATGTATATCCGATTAACAAGCTATGCGCCTGACAATGACATCTAGATTTCCTCACAGGGGGTCTCCATGTTGCGAAGCTACAATGCCCATGTTATTATTTGACCAGAGATTTCGCTCGGGATGACCTCTTTTTCACGCCTGTAGCGTCACTAGCGGTATATTTGCGACACGATCATAATAGTAACCCGTTGCCGATGGCGCTGAGAGTCAACAGCGTCGTCAGAGGTCATCGGTAATCTACCAAGTGTTTAAAGTCGTCGTTGGTGAGCTCTCTTATGTTTCCCTCATCTCTCTCTCTCTCTCTCTCTCTCTCTCTCTCTCTCTCTCTCTCTCTCTCTCTCTCTCCAAATACCGGCAGTTTTAATGCACTCTAATTTCCTCTCGCACCAACATATCACGATCATATGTGTCGCTGATGTTCACGTTATATAGCATATTATAGCCTGGTATACCTAAGCTCTCCCGGTCTCTTTCATGCTTCAGGTCACCGTAAAAATGGAGAGAAAACAGGCATCAGAGGGACCCGCTCTTACGTCATGCAAGTTTAAGCCCGCTACCCAAAAAATGCTCAGGTAGCAAATGCTCTTTGTCGCAGTATTGAGCACTTTTGCGAGCCTTTGGGCTGTGTAAATGACTCCCAGAATGAGCGCAGAAATATTCCAACTCACTTTAGGCTTTGATTCTTTGCAGCTGGAAAATTGAAAAGGCTGTTGAACTTTTCGTATTATACCTCACATTAAAACTTCCAAAACAAGAAAAATGTACACTTTGTTATCCTCAGCAAGAGCACCACAATATCCAATAATCTGATAAGCTGTCACCTTCAGCTTGACTCTCCACAGCCGAAGCTGTTGGTGTGTGTCAAAGTCACGGCTCTGGCCAGACGACCCCAGGCACACAGTGTCACTTTTTGTTTATCTGTTGACGTCGCTTCGCAGGGCCGTCAAGGCTACAGCAACAGTAAAACCTCTTCATATAAACCCTACGACCACAAAACTTTTCCTGCCACCTGGAAACAGCTTCCTCGTGTTCAAATGTTGAATCAACTTACTCCCATCATTCCTTGGCAAGATACGAAAATTCATTAACAGCAACAGACTTTGGATAGCAACTGTCAGAAGAGGTTTATCTTAAAGTTTTGTATGGAAACGCATCACTGTATCGAAGCTTTCCATCTAGAGGAGGCCAAGGACAAAGGCTGCTCTAATTCAGGACACTATCGTAAACCTGTAAAATTCCCTTTTTTTTTTTTCTGTTTTCCTGAGAAGTGGCAAAAAATTACTTGCTACGTGTGCTTACTAGGTCATGGTTACAGGGTACACTAAGTGAACGTAAATCGCGTTACTCCAGTAGTTACGGCAGCAATCAGCTCGAACACCAGGGTTTTACCAGCGCTCTGTGACTGATGCTGCACCGCAGGTCCTTCTGTTTCGTGTTTCGTCTTAATATGATGTTTCATTGCGTTTTACAGACGTCTAAGGATAAAAGAAACACCTTAAAAGGACATCTTATCGTGTTCGTTTCTTTTATCCGTAGAATGCTGATACGACTCTTTGTACATCAGCCCTACTGAACGAAAACGTCGACTTAAGTTTGTTTGTTTGATGCAGTCCGGATCCTGTGAGTGAAGCAGCTGTATATCTATCCCCAGACTAGCTGCTTCGAAGCTTCGTCCTTCTCCACTCCAAATGTCCCCCTCCTAACCCCTCATTCCTTCACGTTTCCCATTCCTTTTTATCCCCCTATCCCTTTCCTATTTTTCCCCACTTTCCTCTTCTTTTTTTTTTATTGCCAACTTATCTTCATCTCTCCATCCACTATGTCATTGTCTGTGCCTTTCCTTTCTTCCTCTCCTTTCCAGTTCCATTCCTATTTTCCCTTCCCTTCAGTTCCCACCATTCGCCTTCTTCCAGCTTCCACCTTCACCCTCGCTCTTCTGCCCTCCTTCTCCTTCCATCTCTAACCTTTCTTCTTATGACTCCAACACCATCCCTCCTTCCCCCCTCGATACCCCTCACCTTTACCCTCCACACCACCTATCTACCATCCTCCCTCCCTATATCCACCTCCCACCTACCTTTACTATCACAGACCCCGATCCTCCGGCTCTGGGCTCTGCCATGACGACCCGTCTACCATCATGAAGTCATCAGTTCAACACTTGTCAACAAGACTGAGAGCCGCGACCCGCTCCCCAGCTCTGGATGAGACACCTGCGCCACAAAAACCGTGTGTGGTGCATTACGATCACGTCCTGCCGCTGCCTCACCAACTTGCTCACCTCCCTCGTAAGCGGAAATTATTAAGGTCTCCTTTTCTACCTATACAGAAAATATCTCACTGTTACATATGTATCCCTGGGGATAGGGAGGACAGGATATTACCCACGTATCTCCTGCATGTCTTGGAAGGCGACTACAAGGGGCGGGAGCTCTAGGGCCGGGTAATCTCTTCCCCTGTATTATCGCTTTTTGAAAAGTAGTAACAAACAAAAGACGGTAAACGGAGGAATTTTTCTATATGATTCACTCTTCTTTTACTGACACAACCTTGATGAGACAGGAAAGGAGAACAAATACAAATCATTTGTATTGCGTGCAGTTATACATTAACGGACTGTGACATTTGACTTCTCTAAATCATACAAAATTTTCTGAAACCTTTTGGTCAGTGAACACCCAGATTAATCTCACATTTTTCTGACGTCGACCAATCTGGCAAACACAGATATAGAAAGATACATTTGTCGCCCACTTAATTAATTCGATATGAATCGCATTGTGTGCATTTTTAATTTCTGGGCCCACTTCATGAACTTGATTCCAACCTCCTGCATAATTATAATATGAGGTGCTCACCCACGCTAGCGTGGAAGTGAAACATGTATTAGAAGGCTACTTTTTTAATCTCTCGAACACGACAGCACGACACTTGAGCCCAGCGGTACTTACGACCCTTGAAAACGACGGGCAACGGTGTGACCCTAAGATATGAAAGTCTAGCCTCAGACCTTACCCTTAATTGCCAGTTCAAAAATCGGGCTATCATACCCAAGGATTGTACCGTCATCCTCAAGGGTCGCATCGTTCGGGTTCAAGGGTTGTGCCTTCATACGGAAAGACTGTACCGCTGTCAACAAAGTGTCGTACCATCGTTCCATCGTGCTCAAGGCTTAAGGAGTTCAGTAGACGAAAAGCAGGTAACTAAGTCAAACCCAAAAGTCCTACGAAACGCAGAGTAGTGTATCAACAGTATACCAAAGTATATCAAGACATGCTTGTTGTATACTAGTGTAAACAAAACTAACTACCTGACCAGACCGCTCGTGTCGTCGCCAGAACTATGCACAGGTTTACATGTAAACTCTACTTCCTATGGCTTCTGGCAGAGTATATTCATAGGGATTCATCTGACGTACACATGATCTCCATGTTGGATGGTATTTGTTAAATTGGATAAGTTTTATTATTTATAGAGCGATGTGGAGGATTTTTTTCTTTTTTCACGTATATACTATTATGTATACGTCTATATATGTATATCAACTGACTGTTCTACGCTTTCTGTCTCATTCTTGTGTCTCACCTGACGATGTGATCGTTACGCGAAAATGCACTTGGGAACGTATCGTGGTTCATCTTCCTCGTGGTTTTAGCTTTAAGTATTTCCTTTAAGCTTTTCTTTTCTTTAGTGTTCATAATTTTTGCAGTGCAAGAATATAATAGATTAACTCTGGTTTCTATTACTTCACTGCTACCGGTAGATATCAAATGAGAGAGAATGTGGGGCGTGAATACTCTTGGTAAACCAGTTTGGATACTCGGGGTTTAGAGTTTACCTGATATAAACAAAATCACCACTATCTAAAAACACGACTTCAAGCAGATCACATTCAAAATAATATACCTCTGGTTATCCCTGGTTCCTATTAAACTTCTTGTTTACATATGCATAGCTTATTTCATAACATAAGCTACTGGAGTTTACCGAACGTGTTCCGCTCAAGGTGAGGCATCGCCTGCATTACAGATTTGAATAATCCCCAAGGAGTTCCGGGCTCATTTCACTTGACAGGTCTTAGAGAATATATTTCTGTTTCCTTTCTCGTCTTACATATATACATTTTTTTTTACGATAGTGACCTGTTCTCTCCGAATAAAACTTTTGAGCTTGAAAAATGGAGCACAGTATGATTGGCAGATAGAGTCGTGAGGTCAATAGATCGTCTTTTGAGGGACCAAAGTTCCAGTTGTACATTTTTAGAATATGAAGTTTTCCATGGTAGTTTCAAACAGAGAGTTCCAGAGTACATTTCCTAACTACATATTCTAAGAATTACAATATGATAGTTCCAAATCCAAAGTTTCCATACGAAAAAGATTTAGATTTGAAATAAAAGAAAAATTACATTTCGATAGTGTCCACACTTAAACTTTTTTATGAATTATTCGGTCATATGTATAGAAAACTTTTTGAAATTTACTTTTTCATTACCTTGTAACATCCCAGAACCTCTATATTAAAACTACATTTTGCAATAAAGGGTCTTAAGCAAGTAATATAAACAAAGAGGGTCGTTCGTCTTGACCTCTTCTCTTCATGGAGCAAAATTACACAAACACGAGAGCAAAAAACGAACATAATGACGTGTGTGTGTGTGTGTGTGTGTGTGTGGTAGGGGTTACCCGTCTGCTGGATCATGTGTGTTATGTAACAGAATACGGAAGCAGTGGGCAGGGTTCGCTGGCTGGCTGGTACTTTGTGAGGTCATGACCAGAGGGTATTAGATGGGATGGAGTGGGAGAATCGTGGGAGAGGGTGAAAGGGTGTGTGAGAGGTAGGGAAAGGAGGGAGAGGTTCCTATGGAAAATGGCGTTTGATAGGAAATGATAAGAACGCAGAGGTGACAGAGCAGTGGAGATGAATAACGAGAGAGAGAGAGAGAGAGAGAGAGGGAGCGAGGGAGAGAGAGAGGAGAAAGAAAGAGAGCGTTGGGGATGGTGCGAAGAAAGTGATGGGATACGAAAGAGATGGACAGAGAGAGTTTGCACAGATGAAATGGAAAAAGGAGAGTTTACGGAGATCAAAGAAAAGAGTAATGGGAAGAGGAGAAAATGTGATTGAGAAGTGATAGAAAAGTAGAGGGATAGAGGTGAGGGAGGCAGTGGGGTATGGGCAAGAAAAAGAAGAGGAAGAAGAAGAAAAGGAGGAGGAGAAGGAGTAAGGGGAATCACTCGTGCTGTGTGTGGGAGGTGGGGTTAGGGAAGAAGCGTCTGGTGTGCGATGCTTGCATTCTGGTGCAGTAATTAAGTTCTGAGGGAGTCGTACAACTGTTGTTAAACTTTTTTTTTTCTACCTCCCCATGTAGGTGAGCTGCTTGGCTTCATGTGTCGGGCGGGTGAAGAAATGCATAAACCCTCACTGAGTGTATTTCCCTGTCACACATGAACAGTCTATCGTCGCATCAGTTGCACTTCTGTATTTATCAAGCAACATGAGCTTGATATTCCAGAAGACTCTGTAAACCAGCATGGGGGAGGAAAAGCCAGAGATGGGGAGAGGGGGAGAAGAGCAGTTAGAAAAGGTCGGGGGGAGCACGGGGAAAGGAAGAGAAGACATAAAGAAGATGGGAGAGAAACACGTAGCTGGCATTAATCCTGTGGCCGTCTAGTAACATCTTCACAACCACCCTGGCTCCAGGCAGACTCGTGGCTGGGCCTGTGTACGATGGTGGTACCTCATGTATATACGAATGCCACAACCTTGAGGAATCAATACGATGGTAGAGAACTCCTGCGCCTGATGGCTGGCTCACGGGTTCCTCCAGCGTAATCTCTGTCTTTCATTATAAGCCTTTTGTGATATCCCAATTTTGGCATGGGTAAGGTGAGCTCCCACGCAGAATTGGAGAATTACATAGTCAAGTTTATATGCGTAACTGTGTAGATATAATGAGTGTGTTGGAGAACAGGGATGATAGAGGATAATTGATAGATACAGGGAAAAAAGGAATGACATTATGTTCCAGGGAGGAAGATTTAGGAACGTCAGAACTGATAGAGTAATGAAGAGCAGACCTGGGGGGGGGGGGGCAGGGAAGCCCACCCGGCGGCGTCCCGGATGTCTGGATGGGTGATCTGCCCACACCACACTCACCACAGGCAGGAGGTCTGCCCACACCACCCTTATCACATGCAGGAAGCCTGCCCACACTACCCCCACCGCAAGCGGAGGAGGAGGGCTGCCCACATTAACCCCGCCACAAGCAGGAGATGTACACGAACAAACCCCACCACAAACAGGGGAGGACTTGTCCACACCACCCCTTCCACAACCATCACCCAAGTTTGCCCGTTGCCGCCCAGCCGCCCACCTCCCCTCACATTTCCTATTACCTTCCCACCACACACCTTCCACTCCTGGTATTCCCATACACATTCTTCCCTCCTGTTGCCCACGTATCCTGTCCTCCTGCAGCCCATGTGCCTCAACTCCTCCTCCTCCTCCTCTCTAATGCCACCCCATACACATGTGCTGTTACCTCTCCCCTCCCCCTCCTTCTGCAATCCACTCCCCACACACCTGCTCATGCCCCCAGCCTTGTCTTCCTACTCTCCTCACAATCACTGCCCCTGCTGCCGGCCACCTCCCTCCTCTTTTGAGCCGTCTTCACATTTCCTGATACACAACGCGGCACTAGTTTCCAGTTGCCGCTGCTGCCGGCTACTTTACTCGTAGCTCCTCAGTTCATGGTCCTTAGTTCTGTGCTGCTGTAGGTTTTCCTGTTGCTGTTTCTATCTCCTCATATCGTTTTACAAGTCACAGATTTCCCATTGTGCTCGTCTGTCTCTGTCTCGTGCCTCCTTTTTACGGTCTCGTGTTATACGTCGATTACATCTCTCATCCCTTTCTCCACTTCCTGAGACGTCATTGACATGCCTCGGGGTAAATGAAAAATGAATAAACAAACGCATTATACCCTTGCATTATTACCTTCCTGCCGGAGGACTGGGGTAATTAAGTATTGTGTCTTACTAGACACGACTCCATAATGGTGAGTGCGTAAGGGTAATGCTCAGGAACACTGAATTATTATATACACCTGTAATCATCTAGCCAAGGGGCAGAAGAGGAGAGTTAAAGGGAAAGTAATAAAAGTTTCGTAAGATTTATGGAAAAGACAGTAAGAGATAATGAAAGGGGTGGAAGGGAGTATATTTATAGTAGATGGAAAGGGAATGAGAATTCAGGAAGAATAAAAGGATGAAATAGATGATTCTAATAAAAAGAGACGAATTATTACAAAAACAGAAGACAATGTGATTAAGCAAGTAAATATCTAATATTTCTAAGAAAGCAGGAAATATCCCTGTGATGCGAGTGCGTCAGCAGGAGTGACTGCTGTCTGCTGTTGTGTCACATATTTAACATCAGAGAAAATGCTATAGGCACGGGGTCGTGACCTGGGGATACAGAACTACTGTGTGATAATCATAAAAGCTGTGTAAGTCGAAAAAGTACAACTGTGCCTTACAGAAGAGGAAATCTAAGTAAAGCTGGAATTCAGGCAAACAAAGCGTTAAATATGAGACCTGCTAAAGAAGAAAAAACTACTAGACGAAGAAATACAAAAAAAGGGATGCTAAAAGATGAAACTCGGCAGTCAGTCCACAGTCAACTCAGCTGTTCATCCTCCCTTAGGGGTTCGTCGATAAAATTAGACGGCTTTGATTAGGGCCTCATTTGCCCGTGCCGTCACGGCTAACATAAAAAAAAAAATCGAGTTACAGAAAGAAAGAGAGTGGATATGAGACTACGTTAATGGAGGTAAAGTGAGAGGGAAGACAGAGCTGCGTCAAGCCACACTTCACATGCAGACGAATCCAGAGGGTAAAAGGCAAACTTGCCCAAGTTACGTGCGTTTAACGAGAAGTGAAACAATATAGATGTACATCTTTAGAGATTCAAGAGCCCCGCTGCCATTGCTGAGCGGCAGATGTGTGGTCCATGAGTTCTGTCTCATTACTTCGCGGAAGACCATCAGAAATTTATCATCAGTTGCCACAGCGTGAGGCACAGTGTAATGAGGGTATAAAGGCGGCTCTTCTTAAAGGATATGATTGTGCAGCTGAGGAATTCAGAGTTGGGTTTCGAAACTGACGGGATAATAAAAGTGAAACTGCTAAATGGTTTGTAGTTGAAGAAGTTGCACGAATTGCTCCTTGATGGACGTGTTAGTAACCGAAGCGTCTTGAAACATCTGACATTCTGATGTTTATGGAACGGCAACTTACACTGTGGACATGATATCACGTGTAGCACTGTTATCACAGAGAAAGTATATTTTCGCGAATATATACTTTGCCAAAGCGGTGTGAGTATATTTCACTTTTTTGTGAAAATCACAATTCTCAGGAAATGTATTATGAGCCTAAAGTCTCTTCATGAAATTTGATACTATAGGAAAAATCCTAATAAAAAAAATTTGTATTATACCCAGACCGCTGCTAGAAACTTTGTACTGTACCCAAAGTACCGTCAGAAAAGTTTGTAACGTACCGTCATAAAAGTTTACTTTATATCCTATAATTTTTTTTACGAAACTTTATTTTGTCGTTAAATTATTAAAGTTTTTAGTGTCGCCAGAGAACTTTCCCATGGTAGTCATGGGGCTCCCCAGCCTAGAATGGTGTCGCTAAATGTTTAGAACAAAATTATTACTTGTGATATGTAGTGTCGTCACTCTAAAAGAAAATTAACATTTCTCTCGTCAAAGCTGCGTTCACTCACTGACCGTTTTAAACTAAGTGTTGCCTGAAATCTCTTTATCATAGGAAAACACTGATTCAGGGTCTGATATCTCTGTCAGGGAGTACTGAAAACCAGGCAGCGTTCTAAACAGTTAGGTGCACACTAAACCAATGAGTATCCTAAATCAATGAGTATCCTAAACCAGGGAGAGTTCTAACCTAAAGGAGAGTCTTTGGAAAAAGCTCTTCAACTAAGAATATCTGAAACAGAAAACGGAGATAAAGACAGCCATTGAGCAACGATAGCCAAGGAAACGCCATAGTCTAGTGGTATAGGGGATAGTCCTCAGTTGCTGAATGTCCTCAGCCAGAGAGGTCGCGCCCTCAGCCAGAAAACGTCCTTACATGGGGAACGTCCTCAAACCCGGTAGCATCCCCAAGTGGGAGGAACATCCTCAGCTATAGAGTATACCCAGGTAGAGAACGTCCATAGGGGAGGAAGGTCCTCAGGCAGTGAACGTCCTGGGTTGCAACTGGGCGAGGCACCAGCTGTTGTGAGGGTCATGGAGTCGCCTGTGATCACTACCCCCAGAAGCGCGTCGCCTGAAAACTTGTATTTCACAGAGATTGCCATGGGAGCCCTGGGAACGCTAGTGCAATTCCCCGTAAGAGAAACTCAGTCGAGTCCATGTGGCAAGACAAAGAAGGTGCACTGGAGGCTGCTGGATGGGATTAGAGGGAGGGGTGAAGGGAGGGTGTTGCCTGGGACCAGGCGGGAGGGAGGGAAGGTGAGGAGAGCGTCAGTGATGAGAGAGAGAAAGGGAGGGGAGGGGAGGAGGCCAGAGTGTAAATGGAAGAGGCAGTTAATTGGAGGATCAGGTAGTGGTAAAGAAAAGCGGGAAATGGTGGCAGATATGAGTGAATAAGACATGAATAGCAGGAGTGATGACTGTCCAGGGATAGGTAGAGGAGAACAGGATGGTGGAATGGGACGACGGATAGAGAACGAGGTGTCGGGTGTGTCTTCTAGTAACTAAAGGATTACGTAACAACGAGTCAGAAAAGTCGCGGCAAAGTCACTAAAGTCACTATGTGATCGCTGCTAAGCATTCCTGCAGAGTGAGTGTGTTCAGAAAGTAAACTGAGTTTCGGATTAAAGTACACACACACACACACACACACACAACACACACACACACACACACACACACATTATATATATATATATATATATATATATATATATATATATATATGAAATAATGCGACGAATTCAGTAGACATAATCAAATGTCCGTCAGATGTGTGCCCATTTCGTGGAAACAAGAATCATGTACGGCATAAAAGGACAAATTTGCCTAAAAACACCACAAATACTCCCATCGTATAAGGTGTCTACAGAGATCTTCAAACGCCACGCGCACAGCAACGTAAGCAACAAGAAAAATGTGGATCTTAGAATCGGCAGAAACGTCCCTTCACCGTCCCTCGTTCGTCCGGCATCATGGTCCGCCAAACCGACCCTTGGTGGCATTTTGGAAGGTGTGCAAATTTTATGGCAAGCCAGCGAGGCTGGTGCTGGTCGCCGGCTCGGCTGGTGTGTGAAGAGGGAATGGGTTCTTGTCCTATTCATCCAGAGTCCTGCCTCCCCTAATAAGACCTCGAGGCTGAGGTAAATGATGAAAGTGAGGCTCAGGAACCTTTATGCCAGAGTGCTAATGATGTAATAAGAATTCTCTTACTGGTGGCAGAGTGGAAGGTAAAATTGGGCAGCGACTACTGAGAAAGAGAAAAAGAAAGATGGAGAAAAGAAGAAGAAAAACGCTGGACACTTAAATATCCAACTCCTGTTTGACAAATTTTGTAAAAAACACTTTATTGACAAACAGACAAGTAAAGTGTTATCATATGTTAGAATTTGTTTACCGTTTTAGTAGCGGAAGAGTGAAAAATTGGCCGCTGTTTCAGTCTCTATTTCTCAGTGTGAAATCCAGAGTGAATTGTGGAACTTCACTGAGATATATGTCGAAAGACTCTGCCTTCAAACTTTAATTAGATTCGAACAATGTCATACCGACCGAAATATTTTCTTGGAATAGAAGCGACGCCAGATTCATGTCATATGACGAAGTGTCATTACTGTCTTATATTATGTCGGCCTTATCATTATGCCGTGTAGTATACCCAGCCGTGGTGTTCAATATTCTAAAAGCGAGAGTTGAAATGATATATGGTCATATAAAACTCTTAGACAATTACTAAAGACTGGGCAGCTATCCAGTATCTTCCTGCTCTAATGGCAAAGTTTCTTAACTTTTCCACCACACACACACACACGCACACACACACACACACACACACACACACACACACACACACACACACACACACACACA
>JAYMFT010420823.1:0-17658 GCA_038088735.1 Panulirus argus
AATACATAAATGAATATATAAATATATATATCTATATATATATATATATATATATATATATATATATATATATACAGCACTCCAGTCACCTGTCATCAACACCCACCTGGGTCTCTAACACCCACACTCACATCAGTAAACAGCAACTGCTACCCAAGGCTCGCCACGATCCTCACCGTCTCACTCCACCTTCCAGTTTCAGTTCTGTTGCTCAGCCTCACACTATAGCACATCCTTCCCGGCAGCAGTGGTGGTGACCCGAGAGGTCGCGCCAGTGCACATCCCATCGTTAAGACATTCTCATCCGCATGGATTGTTTACCCAGTACTTTGCACCCGCCACCCCAACGCCAGTACCTAACCCCTTACCTCAGCACCCAGCACCAGTAGCACTCCCTACCTCAGCACCCAGCACCAATAGTGCCCCCCTACCTCAGCACCAAGCACCAGTACCCTCCCCACTCCACCCCACCAACCAACACCACCAGTACCCCCACCCTACCACCACCTAAGCACCAGTACTCTACCCCCGCGAGGCAGGAGGTCGGCTGGGCCGGGTACGTCGTCCCGCAGCGTGGGAACCGAGCGTACACCGTCGGGTGGCTGACCTCTGGAGCAACAAGATGATGAGTGGATCAGAGAGCCAGGAGCCCCGGTGGCGGAGGGGCGGCCGGCCCCGGACGCGGCCACACGGCCACGGAATGGGCGGGGCCACGTCATCCTGATGGCCACGCTGAAGGAGAGGAGCGGCGGGAGGAACTAATGAGGGCGGCCAGGTAACGAGCGGCGCCTGGCTCACGCTGGGCGACGGAGAAAGGCGGAGGGAGGCGCTGGAAGGGGTGTGGTCTGAAGAGGTGTCACGGTAATGTAAAGGTGCAAATGAGAGGAAAGGCAGAGGTCAGGTCACGATCTGGGAGGCCGGAGGTACGTGGGCGTCTGAGGGCGCGGGGGGGAGGAAGTGGAGCGCGGAGAAAGATCTCCGAAGACGCTGAACGAGAAGGAAGGCAGATGATTTATGGATAAGAAAATGGTGAAGGGGGAAAGATTTCTCTTTCAATTAAGGAGGACTCGGGACTGAGCAAGATGGCTGACCCTTTCGACTAACGGAGTATATTGCTACTGACCTCAAAGAACTAGGGAGATGGAACTACTGATGACACCAGGAGAGGGAGGGGTATAGTTAGGTGTGCCGGAGGTAGGAGGGAAGGAGGGAGGGAGTTCTTCTAGTATCCCCCTGTCCCCAACACCTCCTCCTCCTCCTCCTCCTCCCTTCCTCATTGATATGCTTCTCGTAGACTCCTCGAAGGTAAACACACCCGGAGTCGCATATTCCCCGTGCTACTCTTGGGGGTGTGCGAGTCACAGGAAACTTGTAAGTCTAATAAATGCTTATAATCTTCACACTCCGCATAGGTAAGACGGGAGTGGGTTCCCTAACGGGGCATGTCTGCAAGCTATACGGTAAGCAAGGAGGAGGAGGAGGGGAAGGCTGCTGCACACCGGTGTATATAAGGACGAGGCAGCAAAAGCTGGGGGTCATAACTATCATTAAGCTCCTCCGTTTGTCACCAAGGCTAATACTCTCCCGGTCCCCTCGGCAGTTATGGGAGACAAGAGATGGTATCGAGGCAGTGTATGGTGGCGAGGGTCAACAATGTGGCCCATACCAGCGGGATCCAGGATTGCCTAGTAAGGGACACCACGGAAGATACCGCGCATGATGGCTTTTTAGTTTCTTGTTTTCTTTTAAGTTGAAGACTCCAGTCACGGGCATAAGTCATCGTCTTGGTTAAGCATAATTGAAATATAATGACTAAAGCAACGGAAAGGAGAGAGAGAGATTAAAAACAAGGAAACTCTAAGGTTTCTTGATCAGACGGAACGCGTCGTATCTATTAAGAAAAGAAGAAGGAAGTAAAGAGTTCCAGAACTTAGCGGCGTGGGGAAGGAAACAGACATGGTAACGGCCCACTCCTGAGCTGCTATCTATCTACCACACAGTGGGCTAATTATATGCCACAGTGGCTCGCTGAATCTCCGGCATCTGAGCAGGACTCGCAGTCTTTTAGAGGGAGACTTCGCTATCTGTGTAATGAGAAGTTTACAGGATATATTAGATGCTACGGCGCTACCAGGTATGCTTATCGAGTGGAGGGATTATGGAGTCACCGAAGGCGAGGGGAAAGTTGCGAGTTTTTGGAGAGAGAAGTAGAGAGAGAAATTCCGTTTTAGATGCATTTAACTATGTTACGTCTGCCCTATTGGGAGGGAAATCCTATCTAAAAATCTGAGTTTATAAAGGTTGTTGTGACGAGACGAGGCGTCGATCGGGTGTGAGAAGATGGAGAGGATTTGAAAGAGGTGGAGGAATGCAGTGTCGAGTCTTCATCGTACGTATACATTGGGTTATTTGTTGAAGAAAAGAATTTGGTGACAAAAAGAGGAAGTATAGGAGACAGGACAGAACCCTGGAGGAGGCCGCTCGTGTTAGGAAGAGGTTGATTCATCAACATTCGCGGGTCAGAGAGGATGCTGCGTATGAGAGAAAGAGAAGAAGGAATCTCGGAGGTCACACCCCAATGCCCCACACTGTCGAAGGCTTTACATATCAGTGGCTACAACATAGGATTCCCCAAAGTCTCTCAAAGGGGATGAGCAGACATTTGAAGCGTATCTATAGTGGATCTCGCTTTGCGAAAGTCATACTAATGATCACAAGAAAGACTATGAGACTCGAGGGAGTGGTAGCTGGTACCTGAGGAGAGATTCAAAGACTTTGGAAGTAGCTTAAGTCAGAGTAACAAGACGATAGCTGTCAGTGAATCTTTGATGGCTTTCAAGCTGCAACGGGGGTGACTGTTTTCATTAAGCAGAACAGCAATAAATCATACTGGCAGAAGCTGTGGCAGATGATGAAAATGAGGGATTGATTTAGTTACCTTTGATAAACCTTAAACATCGAGTGTGAAAGTGGTAATACCGGATCCTGCTCAGTGGCATATTCTTTCGGTGATATACTGAAAACTCACAATCAATTTCAGAACTCTAGATTCTAAGAGCATTTAGAAGGTCATCTCCCCCTTCAAATAGTTGTTTCCTGCCTTCTCCCTCCTCAACCCAGGCAGGAGAGAGAAGCCAGTATCGGCTAAAGTCGAGGGTGTGGAATTCGGGAAGCTTCGGAATACTGTGCCGAACCATTTTGCCTTCCCATCTGATGTGAGTCGGTTCCCTCCCAGGTACATTATGTGACGCGTTCCTTGCCATGGAGGGAGAGGCTCACTGACTACTTGCTAGTCCTTTTTAATGCCCCCCTCGCTCTTAAAGTGAAGAAAGAAACTACTTTGCATATAAGAAGGGACTCACTGCTGTGCCGGCCCATAGACCGGTAGACCAGGGTCCCTCTGGGATGCTGTTGAGCGCCCACGGGAGAACATCCTGACCCTGTATATGGATGACCCACCAACGGCTTTGGGAGCCACCTATCGTCGACTGTTGTTGATTACACATTGACCTATAAAATGATGATGATGTCCCCGCTACTACTACCTTCCTCCTCCTCGGCCCTATCCCCCTTTTTACCTTTTCCCTTGCCATGTATACCTGTCGAGCCAAAGGCAGAGACTCATGTCCTGGGCGTTTCTGCCCCGCTGGCTGCAGCTTTGGACACAATCTCGTCGACGACAGGGCTCGAAGGCCAGGCGGTTGAGTAACCCTTGGACCACAGTTTTTAGCTTTTGTCAGACTAATATCCGATGACAGCTTCATCCTCGTCTTCCATCCTCCTCTTGGTGGACGAATATGAAAGTTGAATAAAACTATGATTCATGTGAAAAAAAAAAAGAGTCTCAAAGCAGGCTGAGAACACAGCTGAAGAATCAAAACAAAATCGAGAATACTGACCCCCCCCCTTAGGCACGACGGTACGACCCTTCGGCACGACCCATGGTTATGGTGGCTTGACCTGCAACTTTAACAAGTTTCTTAAAGAGTTAAGTTGGTGGCACCCGTGGGTCGTACCGACCGTCAATGCCCTAAGGATTAAGACGGTAGTATCTGGATGCGACTCTGCCGCACTAAAAGGAACTGCGTAGCTTTGGCGCCGATTTATATGCAGACTTGCGCACGTAAACGCACGTCCGCATATGTTGCCGGTGCTTGCGAGCTTGTGCAGTGCTTTCGTAACTACGTATTAGGAGTAATGGCAAGGCCTCCTGCGGAGTTAATGGTCATGCTTATAGCCGATCAGTCTACATCACCGCCAGTGTGTATGCCATGTCAAATCACATGCTCACGTCCTCGTTGATGCACGCTGTCATCCCACATGCATTGGCTTGTTGGACGGACCCTTCGCTATTCTGTGCATGTAGTGAAAATCCCTCTCTCTCAAATCTCTAGCATTTTCCTCACTCCACCTTTCTCGTATCCTCTAGGGACCTTCTGCAGATCTTGTAGCTAATGGAAGCGTCCATGAGAAGTTGGGGGAGGAAAAAATATAAGGGTAAAAGATTCTCTGTGTGCGACGAGCAACCGAGTGGTGTTTATGACTTTCCTTACGACCGAACGAGTGAAAAACAAGGATGAATAAATCCCTTTCATTACCGTTATTATACACCGTCGATGTTTGTTCTGGGCGGACATAAAAACCTGCCGAGGAAGTTGTTGTTGCCAGGGTAAAGCTGACGGGTAAACTGCTGGTCCGGTCGAACCGATTTTGAGGCAAACGGCCCCTATTGTGAGTGACCTCCATGCACTGGGATTCGACCAAATGGCGTCTGTGTTTGGGGTGAGTCATGCACTGAACAAAGGATGAGTCTCCGATGCCACTCGTTACCAGAAAAGAATAAAGAAAAACTCGTAGTAGAGGAGTCGAATTCATCAGTATTCAGGTCAAGTACTGAGGGAAGGGTCTGAGAAGTGGTAAAGTTGCTTCGTATAACAAATGCCAGCGCGAGTTTTGGAGGAGTATTCTTCTATTATTTCTCACAGCCTTGGGAAGTACCGGTGACACCATGAACTGGTGTCATTAGGGAAGGGGAGGGAGGGAGAAGAGGAGTCCTTTTGAGGTAGATGACGAGGAAAATCTAAGGTTAGTGATTGAGTTACACGAATAATCATTTGAAGGAGAGGCGAGTGGCGGAGAAAAACAGAGATGGACAGATACATATATACCAACAGGCAAAGAGAGAGGGAGAGTACCTACCTACAAGTACCTACGATGAGATTTGGCCAAAATGGCAAAGAGAGAGAGAGAGAGAGAGAGAAAGAGAGAGAGAGAGGGGTCAGGCCCTCAGGGAATAAGATGGGTGGAACGTTGCGTAGGCGGGTGGGTGGGTGGTGGGGAGGGGAGGGTGTTGTCAAAGCGCTCACGACCCTGGGGGAAGACTCGAGGCAAATAATTTGGGCATTCCTATTCGCGTGTAGCTGGATGAGGACGCGCCGGTAAGTCATCCCTTATGACCATAATTGAGCTACCGAGTCTTCAATACTATAACGGACGACTCATGCAAAATAAAGAGGTTCCTTGACCTCTACGACATACATATATATAAACCTTTAGATTATTTTCCTTGATCAGCAGGTTGTGTCCCGACCTGACCTCCCCCATGTGGGGTCAGGAGGGCAAGGCGCTGGCATCCCGCTCCTCCTTACGGTTTGGGGTGATCGTGGGGGAAGGTGATCTGGGGGAGAGGGGAGGAGGATTCTGCGGGAGACGTAGGGAAATATCCCAGGAAGTCTCTTGGTTGAGGGGTGCTGGTAGTGGTGGAGAGGAGGAGGAGGAAGAGGAGGAGGAAGAGGAGGAGGAGCGTGTTGGATGGCCTCCTCCTCCTCCTCCTTGTGGTATGAGATGATTCTTATCTAACTCCTTGGGAGCTATTGTTGCGCGAGGTGTCGTAAATTCTTGGCATCTTCATTACTGTTGTTTTTCCTTCGTACGTACACACACTTACGGGTCGTGTCGATGACCACTCTCGTGGAGAGGAGGCATCGCCTGGTTCAATACTCGTCGGTGAACTCCATCCGGCAGCAAAGGTTCTCTCAGAACACCTCTCGCCAGCCTAGGATCATAGGTCATCACTGATGCAGATGGAGTGGGTTCGTCTCCAAAACTCCGCTTCTGAGCCATGTCTTCAACACTTGCCAAATCAGCTTTCGAACCTCCTATGTCACCCACAATCCTCTCTGAAACTCTTCTCTTTTTTTCGTCGCATTTCAGATGCGTATCCTCAGCTGTGTAACCTAATCCTCCGTATCAGTCTTTCTCCTCTCGGCTGCTTCCCAATCCCCTGTCTTGCCCTTATCACTAATTACGTATTCAGTGAGCTCATAGGTCGTGGCTTCTGGGGCAAGTGGGAGAGAGAGGGAAATGGTACTAGCCACTATCACCACCTCCTCACCCCCTTCACCTGGACGAACTGGAAGAAGGGGCTGTATTGGAATGGAAGTGGCGAATGGGTGCTGTGTGTGTGTGTGTGTGTGTGTGTGTGTGTGTGTTCTAGTGAGAGGGTAGCAGTGGAAGGGGTGTTAGATAGTGATGATGTCAATGGAAATGGTAGGGATAGTGATGATAGCAGAAGGGGTGCTATATAGTGATGATACCAATGGAAATGGTACGGATAGTGATGATAGCGGAAGGGGCGCTACATAGTGATGATGTCAATGGAAATGGTAGGGATAGTGATGGTAACGGGAGGGCGATACTACGTAATGGGTTGGGGCAAGTTAGTGGTTGGGTCGTGGTAACAGAACGGGATGGTCTAGGAGCGATGATAGGGAGAGGAAGGGACGTCAGCGAGGACTGGTAATGCGGGAGGGCGATAGTGGTGATGGCGGTGGTTATTGTGGTGGGTTTATGTGGCAGGATTCTGGACCACCGGAGGAGGGTGGGGGTCACCGCTGCAAAATGAAGTCTCACGGACGTAAAACTGAACAGCGTGGCAACGTTACGACTTCAGATAATGTAAGCGATCCTCACCACACGAGTTCATCAGTGGAACGAGTAACAAGACCCAGGCCAGGCCAGGCGCCCCCCCCCCACCCTACTTCCCCCGAACAAGTGCAAAGCCCCGGCGGGCCGGGCCGAGCCGAGCCTGAACAAGCAACAAGCCCCAGGGGCCCAAGTCTGAACAGGCCTCAGGCCAGACTTGGTCACGCAAAAAAAAAAAAAAAAGAAATCACTAACAATATGACAAGACAATTGGTCGACGAGTCGTTGTCCAAACGAGGTGCTCATTGGTATGGAGACATTGGTGTATGGACGAGAAAACCCTCTGTGGTCAGACTACTCGTCATAGGTTAATGAAAACGATCCCCTGGGGGGCGCCAGTTAAAGACCTCACGGGACCGGTTAAAAGCCAGCTTTTTTAGAGACCGTGGAACTGCGGCTATCACCTCTATCACTGCAGGCACTGCTGTAATCAAGCCAGCGTCAGCTGTGCTCCCTCCGCTCTGTGTGTGTGTGTGTGTGTGTCAGGAAAAGAGAGAGGAAAAAAGAATCACCTCGGCTAAAAATGAGACGTTAAAGAAGGTTGAGCACCAGACCGACAGATGGCATTAACATATTGGTGCCTCTGGAGGACAAGGTACGTTGTCCTCCAGAATGAGAGGGGGGGTCACAGATTTCCTTAAATCATTCTTAATCCCCTGAGCGCGTCGGCTCGACCCCTCAGGTATGAATTGCGTTGGCTTTGACCTGACCCGGAAGGTGGAGAAGACTGTGTGATTAGGTGAATAATGAGACTGGGTGGAGAGGAGAGCGTAATTATGTAATGAGGTAAGGAAACCAGTGTGACTAGGTCGAGCGGACAATGTAACAAGGTGAAGAATACTGGGTGACTAGGTGAAGAAAGGGGAACTAGGTGAGGACAACACTGTAACCAGGTGAAGAAGAAAGAAAATAGGTTTTAGTTTGCTAGGGGGGATGTCAGGTGTGTGGTGGTGAGAGAAACAAACACCTGATTCTAAAAACGTAATGAAAAAATATGCCTTGGTATGTTCCAATGAATATCTCGTACCGAATGACATCATTATCCAGTCATGCAATCATCCAACCAACCATTGAGCACTTCTGAAAATGAATCATCTTAATGGGTTCATATAAGTCTTGGCTAAATGCTTCAGTCCACTTACAGAACGTAATCACCGAGTCCTATGGATGATTAACTGCCCGAATCATATAACCTCTCCACTATCGCTGGTAACTGTTCAGAATCAACGAGGCTGTTCCGAACTCCCTCAACTTGAGACCGACTCTCTTTAACCTCCTCCATACGCACCAACATTGGTAATAACTGCTACAAGTTTGCGAGCATTCTCATAGCCTCTCTTAACACAGCTCTCTTAATTAGGCTACCTTAACACAGCCAAATCAACACATTCCCCTTAACACAGGTTTCTTATCACAGTCCCCTTAACACAGCCCCCTTAAAACAGTTGCCTTAACACGACCTGTTAATAGGCTCCCTTAACTTAACCCCCCTGAACTCATTTCCCTTAACTCAGCGCCCTTAACTTACAACACAAGCCTCAGTGCTGCAGCTCACGTCAGCAGCAGGCCACCTGCACCTGGTCGTCACATTAAGAAGCAATACATTACGTGGTCGTGAAACATACCACTGTCGGCATACCCTCGCTACATGAGAAGGGGGAGGGGTTGTAAGCGGTGGAGGAAGAGAGGGGGGAGGGGGAAGCCATGGGTGATGGTGGGAAGGGAGGGAGAGGCCGTGGATGGTGGGGAGGAGAAGGGAGGGGGAATCCACTCGTGGTGGTGGAAGGAAGGGGGAAGCCATAGTTGGTGGAGGAGAAGAGGAGGAGGAGGAGGAGGAGACCGTGGGTGGTAATGGAGGGGAGGTGGGAGGCCGTGGGTGATGGAGGATGGTAAGGGGTGGCTCAAGGGCGGTGGTGGTGGAGAAGGGGAGGGAAAACCCGTGGATGGTGTGGTGGAGGGGAGGCAGAGGCCATGGGTTGTGGTGGAGGGAAGGGGAAGCCATGGGTGGTGGTGGTGGGAGGGTCGGGGTTGCGCGAAGCCATGGCATATGGCTTGGGCCGTCGTCTTGCCCTACTTGATCAGGTGGAGATAATGGCGGCTGAATTGGTGGCCAGCGGGCGTTCCCCTTCCCCCTCCCCCGCCAACCTCCCTCTCCATGCCACCGGGTAACACCTGCAGGCCTGGTCTTACGGCCCCGGCGGAGGGTCGGGCGTGGGGGTGGCGGCGGGGTGCAGGGGAGGGCAAGAAGTGGGGCCGTATGCTGGAAGAGGAGGGAGGGAGTTTGGGGTGTCACGAGTAGCGGGTGGAAGCAAGGTGGAGAGGAGCGAGGTAGGAGTGGATGGGTATAGTGGAAGAGTGTCGTATGTGGAAGGCTTGGTGAAGGGAGTAAGGTGGAGAAGGAAGGGCAGGTAGTGGAAGCAGTATTAGCTACGGGTGGAAGTTGAGGGTTGCGGGAAAGGTGTAGTCCACTGGAGTCTTGGATTTGACAGGTGTTTGCCTGGCGTGAACAGTCGTCATACTGACTGTCGGACCGCCCTCGGTGCTCGGACTGAACGGAAAGTATGCACCCTCAAAACACACACACACACACACAAAAGTACTCTAACCTGCAGCAGTTTTCTATTCCTCAACGCGCACTCCCGAGGTCCGCCACTTCGCACCAGAAGGACTTCCAACGTGCACCCTTATCTGGAGAGCCTTCACAGTGCACTCTTATCCTGAGAGCCTTCACCGTGCACTCTTATCCTGAGAGCCTTCACCTTGCACTCTTATCCTGAGAGCCTTCACCGTGCACTCTTATCCCGAGAGCCTTCACCGTGCACTCTTATCCGGGGGAGGGCCTTTACCGTGCACTCTCGTAACTGGAGGGCCTTCATCGTGCACTACAATCCAGAGGGCTTCCAGAGTGCACCTGCAGGACGTCCAACGTCCGTGCACTCCCACCTCAGGGGGGGCCCTGTAGAGAGGGGCTCATCAGGGTTCGTTTGAGCGGACCTCGCGAGAGTCACCGACCTGACAACGAGGGGCGGTAGCCCGGCCGTCCGTCCGGCACTCTCCCGGACTTGATTGATGGTGGTGGTGGTGGTGACACACACACACTCACCCTGTCCACGAAATATATATACTCTCCCACACTCCCCCTCTCATCATCCTCTCCCTGTAACAAGAAGATCACTACCCACCCTCCCACCTCCCCACTTTATCCCTCCTCCTCCTCCTTCCTCCTCCTCCTCTTCCTCCTTTACGAACTCAAAGAAAGAAAAAAGAAAAAAAGGTCTGCTTGCTGGACGTAGCTGAATATTCAACAAAGTATCAGGAGGAGCGACCTGGGCCGAGATATGCAAAGCAGGTGGGAGGTGTGTTGACAGACGATGGTGGTGGCGGCGTTGGGTGGTAGGTTAGGTTCCTGTCGGGAGCGAGAGAGGGAAGGTGGGACTCACACGACGAGCTGACGGTGCAGGTGGTGGTGGTTGGAGGAGGGGGGGGGGGAGGCGTCAGCAAGGATGCACGTCCAAGGGGTCAGGTGTCAGCCAGTTGGGGGTCAACGGAACAATTAGCAGCACCTGTCCACGGCGAACAATGGGACGTAGAAAACATTCATTTCGGTGCTGTACAGTGCGACGGGGGTCGTAAAGCCGTCAGGGGTTACGTTTCGCCCACATCTTACGTCATGACGTAGCGCCACGCCTTGAGGGGGCGCCCGGGGAAAGTCTATTAGGTAACTATGATCAAATGAACTCATTAGTAAACAGAGGAAGAAATTACCCAGAAGGCTGTAGACGTGGATCGATGTGTAGATGAATACACGAAAGAATTTGTAATTTTGGTTATATGTTTCAAAATTACTCCACTTGTCAGTGAACGACCATTTTCGGCTAGGCTGCTTCCATCGTCAATGGACGGAAAGGAGCACGATTTCAACAAAGGTGTTCGTACATCATCGGACTCCTCTTCCTTTACGAGTCTTATAACCTCCTCCTGTTTTGTTTCTCACGCAAGGACATGATGCATACACGTTCCCATATCCCTTACGTACGCACGGACAGACATACATATATCGAAGTACACTCATTGCCAGATAGCCCGGAGGCTGAACAAATAGACACAAGAGCGGGTAAAACCGAGGAATGACCGGGGAGGGAGGGGGTGGTGGATAAGCGGGAGCGCAAACACGCCGCGCAGCCTGGGATTGAAAGCAAGTAATTACGTGGCCAGTTTCTATGACATCAAGGGAGGAGGTTAACGTTTTCTGTGGACAGCGATCCCGCTGAAAATGTGAGGGAGGAGGAGGAGGAGGAGGAATCGATATGCCTTTTGGGATGAGGTTGGACTTGTTGGTTGGCGTTCTTGGAAGCCCTTGTGACCACTTGTTGGCGGGCGAGGGATGCCAAATATCGCGTTAATGCCTCCCCTTTACTAATGCCTCTCTCGTTGCTCTCGAGACCTGCGAGACGCTCAGTGAAATGATGGTAACGAATTCATACTAAATATAAACACTGTTGCCATGGGTGTTCGTGTGTGTGTGTGTGTACATGTATATATGTACCTTTATCTATGTCCGTCCGTGTGCGCGTCAATACGTCATGCAAAACTTCCACAGGCGATGCATGTGTGTTTGCTGAGTTTTGCTTCTGGGAGTTTATATGCAGATCCACGTGTGTGTGTGTGTGTGTGTGTGTGTGTGGTCGTATGCTCGTGTGTGCGTGTGTGACTGCATTTATGCATTCATGTGCGTATGAAGGCAAGAGTGAACACTCATGTATGTCAACATGGGAGTGTTGTTTACATAATTGCGTGCGTGAATATAGGTGTTCTTGAGAGAGCTTTGACCACGGAACACGATATTGCTCTTGGGTGAACCGCCGTATATCATATATATATATATATATATATATATATATATATATATAAACAAACGAAACAGCAAGCGAACACACACACACACATATACACACGGACACAGAGCGAGGCAGTGACTAAGGAAGCCTTGACCATGAGTAAGCCAGGAGGTCAGTGACACAGTCCAGGTGTCCCCTAGTTACCGCATCCAACACCCGCCCACAAGTGTCGCTTCCAACACATGTTGTACACAGGTGTGCCCTCCCTCGACCGGTGCCCGTGGCGCGAGGGTCGGCAGAACACCTGCCACCCGGGGATACACACACACACACACACACGCCCTTCGAGCTAGCGAGGCTCTTCTAATTTGTGTGAGGAATGAACGATAAATAAAAAAAAAAGTGAAAATTGTTATTCATCCATTGTGGTGTCATTTTGACGCAGAAGCAGTATGGTCATCTGTGTATGGTATTCTATAAAGGGGACATAGACACGCACTCACTCTTTTTCCTTTGCTTTTTTTATTTGTATTATCTCTACGTGCATTCTGTCCCATCATCAGCAACTGATTTCCGCAATTAACTACTCCTCAGCACCTTACCTTTATGGCCCCACCAGTCTCCTCTCCACAGTCAGCGGCTGCTCCTCCATCTAGCCAACTAACCATCCGTCCATATCCTTCTCATTAGGCACCGACATCCTATATCCCACCCCTCCCTATCACCTGAGCCTCCACCCAACATTCATCAGCATTCCTAGGGCCTCTCTCTCTCTCTCTCTCTCTCACACACACACATTCACGCACCACCCCACCCTTACCTACACCACCAGCACCCACTAGAGGTGTCTGGCCTCCCACCTGTTAGCGGGCGGTGGCGCAGCAGAAGGGACAGACGGGGCCCCGGGCAGCGGATGTGGTGGTCACCACCTCTCACGCCGCCCCAGCCACTGCTGACCCGGGCACTTCAGGTGTGTAAACCGCCCACCGTCACCACCTGCCTGCTGGGGCCCTCTTCCTTGCTCCGCCCCACATGCAGCAGGTGACGCTCGGAGAGAGTGATAAAGAGTGAGAGAGAGTGAGAAAGAGTGAGTGAGAGAGAGAGAGAGAAAAAAAGTAGTAAACACGGACGCGAAGAGTAGGGCGAAACCTGAAAAAAATATCCTTGAAATAAATCCAGGTCATAGGACCCTCCGCTCCGCCTACAGACCTGCAGAGGTCAACAAAGGTCCTCAGTGGACACATACCGTTTAACAGAGTCGCCTCCCTGTTAACGGTGACACCTCCCGGTTAACGGAATACACCCGGGGACCGTCTATCTCCTGAGAGTTAGTTATTAAGACAAGTTACCTGTTGATAAAAGGCGCGACAGGGTCCCTCAGCAGGAGCAGCAGCGCTAGGAGACGTTGTAGCAGATGATCTCGTTCCTGGAGACTTGGGCTTCGTGCTATCTGCAGGTGTACCTCAGCGAGAGCTGTCAGGTTGTATGCCTCCGAGGTTACCATACTCGGCATCCAGTCCCTCCTCACCTGCGGCAGAGGTGCATGCTATCTACAACGGTACGCCTTTGTGCATGATAACCATAACGTAGTGTCTTTTGTGCATAATATGTACAGCGTAATGTCTTGGTGCTTGCTGTCTACAACGGACGTCTTCGTGTGCATGCTAACCACAACGTAATGTCTTTTGTCCAAATATGCGTGCTATCTACAGCGAAATGTCTTTGTTCATGATATGTACAAAGTGATGTCTTTGTGCATGTTAACTGTGTCGTGAGGCCCATCTGTCCACCACCACGGTGGTATACAGTGCGGTAATCAACATTTTATCACTCTACACCAAACGACAGTATCTGGTACCATCCTGGTCGATATGAGGTGACGATGTATTCACCAGCGGGTACCATATGTTACGTAAGTCGACACTACCTTGTGTTATATCAGTCAACAGTGCCTGGTTCTAAGCGGGTCTAAGCAACCTCGTGTATACTAGTAGTTCGACGCTACCTGCTGCTGTACAGGTCGACACTGACTGACTTCATTCTCGTCGATCGACACCGCCTGGTGTGTGATACAAGTCGACTGAACCTTGTGGCTTCAGTCTGTCGATTCTACCTATACTGAAGGTCGTCTTTTGCGGCTCACTTTATAGTCACTAAGGCGACCTGGTAGAGACAGACGTCTGGAGATTGTGGAGGAAGAAAGAAGCCTTACAACAACGATCTAATGTCATTTCTTAATTTTTTTTCAGTGGATGGTTCGAAAAATCGAACACTGAGGAAATCATGAACCCGATTCGACACATGAAAAAAAAAACGCACATATATGAAAATAAACACACACAGTTACTTCCTGCCCCAGGAATCTCCTCTACGGGGCTCCCGCAGCGCCCAGGAAACTGGCCACGTCCAATGGACGGGATCACAGGTTATAGACTGTGACGATGTAGGTTGACCACAGGGTAACTGAAGGGTATGTGTGTTCAGTGTCTTCAGTTTAGAAAGTATGTTGAAAACGGTGCTTGTAATGCTGAAGTGATGATGAGTGGTGTCCAGACAGTACACGAGTAAGAGAGACACATGCAAGTCTGGGGAGTGTAGTTTCGGATAAGTAGTATGTGTCTGGTGGGGAGGCATTTATAATTGACTAAGGAGGGCGGTAGTTCAATGCTTTCTTACTGCTATTTTTATTGAGAAAGGGACATGGGGATTTCTGCTAGTCTATGTTTCCAGAGTGGAAGACCTGGGGGATGGTGGTTCGTAATGGAGTGGTCTGGGTGAGAAGGGTCTGCTTTTACTTGCAAAGAACTGAGTGTCGAGCACAATTAGGTGAGATATTATTGAAAGCAGTTTTGTTTCGTTTTACAAGTGCTGAATGTATGCTATTACTATGCAGCAGGTGATCATTCCAAGTGCCTGAGCTAGCAGCCCCTAGGAGTGGATGAACAGCTGGGTTGACTGTAGACAGACTGCTGCAACCAAGATTCGAACCAAAGCGCTCGACTCTGGACGGCCCGTGAATGAGCTACGTTCGGGAACGCTAACCGCTACACCACGGAGGTCCATATATATATATATGTATATATATATATATATATATATATGACGTGAGTGGATGAGACTTCTTATTTGCTTTTTCCTGGCGCTATCAAGCCATCAGGGGAATTAAGGGTAAATAAATACGAGGAAGAAAAAATAATACAGTCAGCAGCTATGATTAAATGACATGCGAATCACTATATCACATCTAACCCATCAAGGCGACGAAGATAACACAATTTCGGTCACTGACCTGAAAAAAATCTACAAATTAAAAATCACTCGTCAGTTTCTTTCGCTATATAATTTGGGTCTGACATCGAAGCGTCATCGTCCGAAATTTGACTTTCATGGTGATTACGTCTGGGTACGCGGTAGTTTGCATGCAACGCCAATCAGGAAGGCAGAGGCGAAGATTTCAATGAGTGTGTTTAGAGATGAATTTAATGCACTAGATCTGTGCTAATAACTCACCAACAAGTAATATAACCACTTATTTAGACTTCTTTGTTATAAAAACCCTTCCGGGTTTAATACGTATCTAGATAATGCCTAAGGAAAAGGTTTATCTTGTCAGACAAGTCGATTCTAAGCGTTCAAATATCGTGTTAGTAGTGGCTTAAAGAACCCAGACTTATTGATGTCATATACAATTTATTTAGGAAATGAAAAACTCATGAAATTTGGCTCGACTGTAAAACACATCAAGTCTCTCTGCTGCTCCACCTGGTCTGCAAAAAAGTACAATGGCCTTGTAATGTACTGCAATAAATATTTGTCAGACGAGCACTGGATCTTCCGTATGTACACTAATTTTCCTTCTGTTGGCAGGCTGAGTTACGCAGCTCAACCACAGCAGTCAGTTCCGTTCGTGCTAAAAGACCCGACCGTATCCCTATGCCCGGCGCCCTTAAAGCGTCGACATGGGATGCCGCTTTCTTCCCGCGAGGCAACAGGTTTGGTCTGTCGTTCTCGGAAAACGAAAGCTCGAGAGTGAGCATGTCCGGCACCTGCTGACTGAGGTGACCCACTATTCAAGTGTCATGTGACACAAGGATTTCACGCAAGTCGCCTGTCAACAGTTGGCGGGCCTCGTCTCTGAGCGTTTAATACATATATATATATATATATATATATATATATATACCCCAAAGCCTTCGAGTACATTCACAGGGGCTGTCAGGGTGGCGTGAGGAACCGATAAGATAGTGCAGTTGAGTGAGCATAATTTCCGATGCAAATTAGGTCGCAGTTCCTACCAGACAATAGGGAGATTGTCATCACCACTTCAGAAGCAGTAGTTATTAGTACCCCCGCCTCTGCCGGGATGACCCGTCAGGATGGGCGTTATATGCAAATCGCAACACCGAAGCCATTTAAACAAACCATGGTTGAGGTATATATATAACACGAAATAGTGCAAATGAACGGGCACTACCATATAATATGAAAACCTCGAACAGCCAGGATTCGAACCCGGGTCCACAGCGTGGCAGGCGGGAGCGCTGCCGCTCGGCTATGATCGCCCCAAACAGGGAAATGACTATTCGAATACTTACGTAATCGAATACCCTCCGTCTCACTGCGGTGAGCAACGGGATCTAGATTGGTCAAATCCCATCAGGTTCACAGTTTCGTACCTGTTGGACAGACAGACAATGAGAATGTCAATATCACTGTTTAAGATCATAATCCCTCTCGATCTGCGACTCGAAGAGAACGCCCCAACAATCTAACCATTTGCATGGAAAGAGGATGGTGTCGGGAAGTGGAACAAAACGAAAGATATAAAGGAATCCAAACAGCAATAGACCACTGGATGGTTTTGAGGCTGTTTGTGATAGCGGAAATGATCAGAATTATAGAGAGTATTGCGGAGACTGTGTTAAACTAAATAAGTAACTTAAAAGAGAATTGCACATAAACTTGTTCTTTCAAAAACAGCGGAGGTGCAAGTAACTTTACTCGTGGACTTGTGGCGTCTAGATTACACCTACGTTTATTCAACGTGTTACTTTTGAAATATGAATGGATTCTAAAGCTGATGCGGAACATGGGAGGGAGATGCTCTAATTTGTATTCCTTGCAGCAGACGGGGTAAGTGAAGGAGACAAGATACAGAACATCTGTGCGAGTATTTAATCTCTATTACGGGAGGACAACGTATGGAAATAAGGTTATCAGAAATGATGGCGGGTCGGTGAACGCGATATCCATTACGTTGGGGGGGAAAAATAAAACAAACTTGTTACACGTGTCGGAGAAAAAGATAATAAGTATCAAAGGGATTATCATTCTCAGTTTAGAACACGAGAGAACATAAAAGTCATGATATATTACCCTCTTTATGTCAAGGGTATGGAAAAAAAAGAAGTGCGTTCGCCAGTTACAGTATATACGAGGTATCTGTGATGGAGTGGATACATTGAGATTCAAATTACCGTGAAGGCATAGAGAACGAGTCTGAGGACCGAACATTACCGATCGTAAAAGATATCCAGCACGTATGTCTTTCATTACGTGCCCCAGATTTTCCTCCATCATCAGGGGCTACACACACACACACACACACACACGTGGTGTAGTGGTTAACGCTACTGGCCATGAGTCAGTTCGGGCCAACCCCAGGGGTCAAACTCGCATGGGTTCAAGCACTGCGCGTGGCAGACGGCCCTCACCCAACCCAGGTGTTAATCCTCCACTAAGGGGCTAGTCGACATATGGGTACCTGGTTTAGGCTGGGGTGTGTATGTGTTTACACACACAGGAGTAAACACAAGGTATTTATATATATATATAT